>JAOWBN010175677.1:0-17897 GCA_028565015.1 Pinguicula moranensis
ATCCTTATTCCCTGCATCTCCTCCTTGAGCTCTTCCCATGCCTCCCATAATCTCCAGGCAGGGCATTTATTCTTTGTAATCCATTGTGTAATATTTGGTGTCGTTATGATAAAAATGGCTCTAAAAAGGGTGCGAGCAACCGAATTTGAACGACAAGGAAAGTTTAAGGGGGTTAAGGCTCAAGAGTTTTATGATTCTACGTTGGGGATGTTAGATACAATCAAGGAAAGGGGGATGTGGACAGGGGTCTTGAATAATCTGAGAGGAGTAGTGCATGACTAGGGGTGGGAATTTTTTTGGGAAGTCCAAGCAAATATTCACTGAATCTAGTACGAGAGTTTTATGCCAACTTGATTATGGTTGACAAAGGAAAGGTTTGGGTGAGAGGTTGTCTTGTTCCGTTTAGCCCAAAAACCATATATGAGATCTACAGGCTACCTGATATTGAGGATGACGAATTTCCCAGTTCCTTGAGAACCCAGATCTGAAGGACGTAGCCGATTTCCTCTGCTCACTAGACATGAAATGGAAGAAATCCACTGGACCAAACTCCACTGAGTTGGGCATTAACAGGGTGACTGCCACTCCAACACCGTGCTTTTGCACATGTTTATCTGCACCCGCCTCTCTAACACCGGGCTTTTGCACATGTTTATCTGCACCTGCATGATGCCTACCACCCACACTGCCGATGTCAAATTGAAGCAATTACTTTTGATCTATGCCATGGAGAGGATGATGACGATCGATGTGGGATAGATTCTCTACAAGTACGTTATGGAGCACCTTAAAAGTTTGAGCAAGAGATCCAGCTCTCTGCATTTCCCATCACTCATAATGGCATTGTGCCTGAAGGTCGGAGTTGAGTTGCCACCCGAGGAAAAGCTGACCCCAACCGCATCAGATATTGGAGGCACCTTGATGTCAAAATCTGGAGCCTATTCGAACAAGATCCATAGCCAATCTTTTTCGACTTTGTGCATGTCCAAATAATCCAACATTGTCGATGTCAAACTGAAGCGATTACTTGTTCGACTTTGTGCACTTGCAAATAATCCAACAAATATCCCTAGGATCCTCATAATTATGGGAAATCTAACACAATCCTTGGACCATCAATTCAAGATATCAAAGCCCGCACCTTCACGATTCACCGTCACTTGTTTAGATAACTATATATCTAGCTATGATTTAACATTCTTCCTTTTGTTTTTGGTTGATTCTAGAAAATAATCATATTAAACTCTAAATAATCCTATCTAGGCCAACTATCTAATCCTAAGTGCAAAAGAAGTTTAAACATAACATAGATTTAATCTATTAAGATCTTGATGCTATGCATTAACTTATAAAAATAAATAAAATATGCTTGCCATATTTATCATGTGAATAAACCAACTCCTACACCAAACATGTAATCTATGCACATGAAAATTAATAAATCTAAATACAAAAGTTTAGATCTAGTACCTATTGAAGATGTCAAATAACTTTCACAAATGGAAATAGGCGCCTTCTTGCTTGCAACTTCAACATGGTGGATTTTCTTTGTGCTCTTCAAAAGAATGTTTTAGACACACAACCCAAAACTCACTTTTTAGTTGTAGATCTAATCTCAAGTATTAGCAAATATCAAAGGAAAAAAAGCTCTCTGTTTTCTCTCTATAAAAATAGGCCACCCCCTTAGCCTGTGAGATCTCAAAATCTCATTTTTTTTGGTCTTGTGTTCTAAGACTTTTATGGTAGCTAGGGTTCTAGGAGCCATTTGTAATGATATATTTGGTTTAATTAAGTTAAAGGTCCATAATTATATGCTCCCTAAGTAGGGTCCACTTGATTCATTAATTAACTCCTAACTAATAGGGTTCTTTAATTAAACCTACTTAAATTAAACCTTATTGGGACTTTACTAAATCTAATTTGATTAAGTCCAATAAAACTTAATTAAATCCTTATTTTTATTCCATGAACCATTAAATTCGTAATTCAATTATTAGCTAAAATTATACTCTCTAATTTAAGAAAATAATTTATAGGATCATTGGAATTCATTCTCTTGAATAATGATGAGGATGATATTGGGGCCCACTCGACAGGCTTAGTTGGGCGTGCATGACAGCCTGTTGGGTCTGGCACATGTGGCTCGATGATTGTGCCATGGTGCACACGCCCAACAAGCGTGCCTGCTCGACGATGTCTGCATGCCCATCGGGCACCACGCCTACTAGCGCCCATCGAGTGTTGGCGTGTACACTCCCATCCACCCAATGCGTAATGGGGCATCCGCCAGTGCGCATGATGCGCTTTGGTTGTGCGCATGCCGCATGCACGGTGAGTACGAACCATTTCATGCACACCATGCGCGTGATGTGCACGATGTCCAATAGTGATAAGCACGGTGCACAACTTATGCACCTAGACGACGGGTGCGCGCACAACACTTGTTCCCATGTGCACTCCAAGCACGTAGCGCATGTTTCACACCCATGTGCGCCATGTGCTACTCCAAGCACATTGTGTACACCATTTTGGCATTTTCCAAAGTTTTCTCAAAATTGTTGCCTTCATTTTTCATCGTTTCATTAACATCTTATCATTTAGTGTCTCTAGGAACATCCACTATGTACTATGTTATTCGTAGGATAACCAGGGACTATGTACTATGTTATTCGTAGGATAACCAGGGACTAATGGATCCATAGAGGCGAGCCCAATTTTTTTTCTCTAGGAACATCCACTATAGACACAAAGCTAAACTCTCAACTCATGGAATTTGTTACTCGAAGATTATTCTAGGAACATCCATTGATATAATCATTGTGTATATAGCCTCCTTCACTTAGGGTTCAAAATTATTTCTAGGTCCATTGTCCGTGAATAATTAATCTGACGAATCTTCATTCGTGGATGAGCGCTTATGTTCAAGTACCAAACAAATCCCTCATGGGAACCATGATTCAATGCCCAGTTACATTAATTGGCTTCATCATACCTCCACAAAGCTTTCTTATTCTCCATCTCATCATCTTACCGTTGAAATTAAGCTTTGCATGATTACTTGTTTTGCAACCAAGTAATTTTTTGGAACAAAACATCTTGCCTTCATTTGCTTACCTTAAGGGTCTTTGGTTCTTTTATAATAATTCCACACGTCAGAACTCAAGTTGGAATTTTTCTCTCTCAATCCATTATATGAGTCTTCATTAACATATATGATTGGTCTACTTGGATTATTGCATGGTCGAAAACAAAGATAAGTGGTGCATATGTCCAAACTCCCATACACACTTGGATTCTTGCATGGTTTAAAGGAGTCATAGCCCAAGTGAACTCTTACAAAGGAGTCCTAGCCAAAGTAGACTCTTACAAAGGACTCCTTGGCCAGTTGGACCCTGTCATCCGAGAAGTCCTACCCCAGTTAGGCTCTGCCATCCCATTGAGTCCCAGTCAAGTCAAAATATTCCATCTAAAGGAGTCATTTTCAACGAGGAGTCTATCCAATAGGAGTTCTATTGAACGAGGAGTTTTATCCAAAAAATGAAACCTAGTCTAATTTAAATTATTTTTTGCTTTTTAAGTATTATTTTTGAATTATGTCAAATTATGACTCTTATTATTTTTGGAAGTTTCAAATTAAGATTCATAGAGCTTTAAGTTGGTCAAAAATTTTGCATGTAAAAGACCAAACTCGTTTTTTGAAATAAAACATTATTATTGATTTTATTTCGCACTTGTGAGTAAACTCTTTGTTCTCTAATTCTTGTTCTATGTTAGAATTGGTTGCATGTACGTTTGTGGTATATGTAAAAGTGTGCTCTTTATTTGAAGAAAAAAGATAGTGTAACATTGAAGAACAAAGATTAACACGAAATTAAGGGTATGGGTGGCTATCGGCTGTCGGTGGTGTCGGTGATTAGGCACCACTGCCACATTCACCATCGATATCACAATGGTCGGTGGCGGATGCATTTTTGTCCACCACCTAGGAGTTGATGAAGGTGGCAGATCTGGTGGCTACGCCACAGACAATCGATGAAAAAATAAAATAGATTTCATAAAATATAAATTAATTTATTTTGTTTTCTATTTCTCAACTTTTCTAAGTTCTTCTCTGTTTCTCCCTCATTCCTCACCGCGGCTTTCTCCCAATTTTCCTTCTTCCTTTAGAAATTTTAACGCAATCTACTTTCTTTCCTTTCCAGATTTTCTTCACATCCTTTCTGTTTCAGAATTTTTTCCCTTTCCATTCCTAATTTTCATCCGTTCCTTTTCAGATCTTCTTCCCTTCCTTTCCGTTTCAGATTTTTCAATTTTTCAATCTTCTTCCCTTCCTTTCCTTTTTATACTTCCTTTCCTTTCCTTTCCTTTCCATCTTCTTCTTAATTCCTTCTTAGGGTCCAAATCACGTGTCTCTTTGTATTGACACTTTTATATCTATGCATATGATATATAACATTCTTCATTATTTGTTTTATTTGTATGCATTGCAAATAGAGTTGGAATAGTTAATATTGACAATTCCATTAGCTTTGCACTAATAATGGACTAGATCAAAATGGTTGTATCGAATTCTAGTGCTTCTATTAGTAAAGTTACAGAAACTCAATATTTCAAATGACACAATGCATCTTTGGTCAAAGGAAATAACCTTTGTGTATAATTACAAGGGTAAGGCTGCATATATCTTACCCACTGGACCCCAACTTAGTTGATAATATATTGGGTATGTTGTATTATTTACTATTTGTTTTATTTACTACTATTATTGCATATAAAATAATGAAGCCTAAATATTAATGACTTAGAGTGGATTACAAAGGGTTATGATGATAAGACCACTCTAGTAAAGTTATCAATACTAAATATCCCTAACCATAGTAATAGTGAGACAGAGCATGACAATACGGATATGTTAACATATTCTTAGCCGTTTCCTTTTGAAGGAAGTAGTTGATCTCATCAATTATGGTGTAGTGACAACTAAGCTAAACATTGATGCTTGTACTTGACAATTACATTGGATTGATAAGATTGGAGTTCACCACCATATTGTTAATGGTTGATATTGTAAAGAATAGTAGGTGTAAGTGATCCATAGACTTGAGATCATCATAAAATCTTGAATATGGATGTCACTCTTTGATTCTATTTGGAGTTACACCGTAAATGGATAACAATTGATAGTTTTGGGAGAGATATGAAGCACGAAAGGATTGTGAATGATTAATAAATTATTCACCACTCCTTAACGGTTAGGAGACAATATCTCTATGGCCACTTGTAAGAGATCATGATGAAGCCTTTGATCAAAACACAAGTTTGATTAGAAAAGAGTTTCTAATCATTACTCAAAGTCCATGATCTTTGGTACAAGCAATCTTTCACATATATCAAAATAGGATGACAAATAACGTCTATATGTTAGATTGGGATATGAATAAGGTTAAGGAATAATAATTACACAGGAGCTTGTTCTCTAAAAGAATAGTCTTTTTACATGACTATTCTCAATACTTGGGTGTCCATGATATAATGGTAGATGTCACTCATGGTCTATGAATATAAATGAGGGATTAATGGATTAAAAGAGTTTAATATACTAATCGTAATATGATTATGTTAATTCATGGTCAATTGCAAAATTATTGAGAACCTATAGGGTCACACACATTAGCATCAAACTTCTTAGCAGTAAAAATGTAATTAATGTAAAGAATAGGGACCGAAATGAAGTTTATATAACTTCATGGACTTGTTTGTAATTATGAGCTCACAATTGTAATAATCAAAACATTATGGGATGTGTATTTAATACATCAAAACTCCATGTTAGTTGGGTCAATGTTGGAATCCAATAAATGAGTTAGTGGAAAAATGCTATATTTCTTATAGGAGATATATGAAGTTAGCACTTTTCTTACAATTGAATTACATGAATAGGATGCATATCCAATGAAATTACATGCAATGAGGTGTTCGTATACCAATAGTTATATATAAAGGTTGAGTGGAAGAGTTTTATAAAACCATGGAACAAAACCATGGGTGCATTTTATAAAAGCATGTATACATGTATGTCTAGGATTAAAATTTAATCGACTAACATAGACATGAGTTTGTATTTCAGGGTCATGGATTGATACTATCATATGTTTTAGAGTTTATGCATTTATGTGTTTTGATAGAAGAAAAAGAAAGTTCTCTTATCTTCTTGTGTGTTGAGGTGAAAATTGGTACAATTTTTCTTCTCATCTTCTTAGACCACAAGTGAGGATCTAGCACTCCAAACACACATATAAGTGTTATACAACAGGTTTATAAGCTCCATATAATTATGGTGGTATGGACTATCATAGAGGGTGAACATTTGGACACCTACAAAGGAGACTACCGTCAAGGGCTTTGTGAAAGCTTCAAATTGAACTTCTTTTAACTCTTGCTTTGAAATTATGTAAATTAGCATGGATTTTTGGTGAAGGAACTCATAAATTTTTACCATGCACACACCGTTTTTAGCTTCCATTGCATATCATGCTTTTATGATACGTAGTGTAGCATAGAGTTCCAATATATTCTGAATTTGTGTCCTGCAAGTAAGTTTTTATTTTATTATTTTTAAAATGTAAGTGATAGAGGTAGCACCGCCACCGCCACTTCCATCACCGCCAGTTGTCGGTGGTGTATGATTGACAGTTGGTGGCGGTGGTTGATGACTTTTCATCCACTGATAGTCATCCTAATCAAAGACACACTTTTACATAGATCACGAAAGTGCATGCAACCAATTCTCACATAGAACAAAAATTAAAGAACAAAGAATTTTATCATACCGCTAAACTCTAAAAGCCACATTGCAAGAGAACAGAAAGCCTTTGGTAGCAAGAAACCAGAAGTGGACTCTAACTTTTCCATGACACTGATGACATTCGATGTTATAGGTCTTTGGTGTTTGGGCAGGAAGAAAAGAGTGAAAGAATTAATTGCACAACATCAAGTAGACTTCATAAGTCTGCAAGAAACAAAACTGGAGGTTATTGCGAATAGACTATGTGACTACTTCTAGTATGACGCTGATTTTTATTGCCTATACAGTGGTTCAGTAGGTTAGTCCGGTGGCCTTTTGTGTCTCTGGAACAATAAAAAATTTACTAGAACATAAATACTGACTGAAGAAGGGTTTCTGGGGGCAATGGATCACTGGAGTAGTGAAGAATTATGTAGCAACATTATGAATGAATATGATCTTGCTGAACTTTAGTCTAAGCAAAGGCAATGGAAGGAGATATGTGACCTGTATCTAGGCAGAGAAGAGGAGAAATGGCGTATCATGGGAGACTTCAACGTCGTGCTAGATAAGAAAGAAAGAAAAGCTGCTGGCCAACAAGTTAACTCAGTAGAGATATATGCATTGAAAGAATTTACTAAGGATATGCAGCTACATGACCTGAGAATGGAGGAAAATTCACTTGGCACCTTAAATCACTGAAAGCCTTGAGTAGATTGGATAGGTTTCTTGTTAATGACCAATGGTTGAGGAGCAGTAATGATTGGATGCAAACTGGTCTAGATAGAGTTGATTCACGCAACTGTCCAGTACGACTATGCTCTAAAATACAGGATTAGGGCCCAAAAACTCTCTGAGTCTTAGATAGTTGGGTAGAGAACAGAACATACAACCGACTTGTAGAAGATATTTGGAGCAAACCCTGTCCACTAAGATACTCCAATCACAGAATTAAGGACAATATTATGGAGATAGCAGGTGCAAATCAATATATCATTCAAGGAAACAGCAATGGGACATATACAATGAAGGAAACATATAAAATCATGACTGATACAACACCTAACGAGTACACAGTGGAAGAAGCTAAGAGGCACCACAACATTTGGAACAAATACTCCCCCAATAAACAAATGATCTTAGCATGGAAAGCAAGTTAGCAATCTCTACCTATAAAAACGGCCCTGTAGATGAGATACATTATACCTATGCAATAGGAGGTCATCTACCTTATGTGCCACACAGGTCAGCTAACATTTGAGCACTTATTTAGCACATGTACAGTAACCTTTTCTATTTGGCAGGCACTCTAAGAATGTCTAACAGTGAAACGTAGTTTAGATCCACTCAATGTACAACAATTTCCATCCTCCATAGGTTTACAGAACTCAAACCATCAAGCACAAATGTTGAAGCATGGAAATCAATATGGATAATGACATGGCAGATCTGGAAAGCCGAAAATTGAGCCCACTTTTAAGACATGGAGATACATTCTCATTATATATCTTACATGATTGAAAGAAGCACATGGTTAGGTATACGAGCAAAAAGAACTATGGCAAAATTCTCATACTCCCTAAATGATTGGTTGGTACAACCATTGATGTGTTCCCAGTTTTTTGATTGATGAGCAAGACAAATCTGCCAGAGACAGAGATATGTTGAACTCTGAAAGGGCTAACACTCATCCTTACCTGCTATAGAACAGCCTGGTTCCAGCTCTGAAGCATGGAATTTCACATGGTTTTCAATGGCATGGAACATTTGGAACACTAGAATCCAAAGAACGACTTGGTCCTAACTGAGATCAAAGAGATCAACGAGGATATTCCCCTACAACATGACTGATTGGTTACTACAACCTTCATCCTGTGTGTCCTTCACTGCTTAGAAATGCGGATCAAAGAACAATCCCACAACTAATCAGGCTATCAGGCGAGCAGGTTGAGCTATGTGCCAATCCCACTGATTGATATGTTGACTATAATGACTCCTATATGCCATCAAATCAATATGCACAGGTTGAGCTGAGTAAAGTTCAAAGTTATTACTCCTACACCAGGCTGATAAGTTGATGCTTTTAGTGCAAGCTGATTTGTGTACCAGGCTAGCAATAACGAGGCTCTGATAAGTTGATAATAATGAGGCTTGTACAGGCATATACCAGCATAGCAGAATCTGAGGCAACCTGAGAAGCTACATGCTAGGATTAATGTTGCATTGATATCATTCCTAGAGTTTGTGAAATGCAGGCAAGTGATGATTGTAGGGTGGAAGCCAAATACTGACAGATCGAATCTTGTTTCGAGGAGTTTTTGTTCAGGTACTTGTTCAGGGGCAATATTTACTAGGA
Source organism: Pinguicula moranensis (assembly GCA_028565015.1). Classification (NCBI taxonomy): domain Eukaryota; kingdom Viridiplantae; phylum Streptophyta; class Magnoliopsida; order Lamiales; family Lentibulariaceae; genus Pinguicula; species Pinguicula moranensis. The sequence goes on from JAOWBN010175677.1 coordinate 9,141, forward strand.
GGCTGCTTTTCATTTCTTTCTTTTATGTATTTTCTATTTCCTCTTTCACATTTGTACATAACTTTACTTTTTTCATAGTGAATTTTGGCATAACAAAAAATAAACTAATGAAACCAAGAAAAAATGCATGCAGGGTGCTTGTGTGTACATCATTAATCTCCTTGATTTACACTTTATATTTCTCTAAGAGAAGGAAGTGTAAGTATGCTTGACTATATTCCCCAAAAATTAATTGCCTTTATCACTAGCCAAAAGGCCTATTTATAGATATTATATATGAAATATTGGTACTTGATAGGATCGGTTTGCATATACTTATTACACCTATTGTATCTCGGTAGTTGTCACTCCAAAATAGAAAAAAGTGCTTTTATAGACTCATTTCTTGTCTTTTGCAAGGGTGTAACATAAGCATCACATGAATGCGAAAATAAGAGAAAAATGCTCATTGGAGTGAGGCCACAGCCCCATATACTACCCACTGGAAAATTGTTTGATGCATGTTAGTGGGAAAATGGATTGCCCTACTTGTACAGTAATTAGTGGTGTACGATTATTCCCCTGGTTGCGGAAAATATCTGCAATAGCTTCCTTGAGATGCCAATGAAGTGCGCAGACATATAAAAGGCATAAATCAGATCCATCCAAACATTCTTGCTCGAGAGCAAAAAGGGTACGACCAAAGGAAGAGCATAGCTGACCCAAGGGAGTGTTCTGAACTATGACTTTTACTTTATTTCCCAGTAGGGAAGCTTGTATTTTTATTATGAGCTAAACTCTCTCACTAGGGTAAGATGTATCCCTACGTGTATTTTGTATGATGGTGTGTTTTGAATGTTTAGCTGTTAGATTTAATACTATGGTCATTTTGTTTTATTGTTTTCCATCTTAAACTAGTAGTTGCTTGACGACTAACTGTTAGTACTGAAGCTAGGTCAAGATTCGAGAGAGGAGAACTAGCTGGATTATGGTAAAACCAACATCGAGACTTAAGAATGTGAGATTTGAGGGATGAACATTCATGAGGACGGTGCCCGTGTGAGTGGATTTCATGAGGCAAATGCACCTTGATAGGTCGGGCGAGATTTGAGAGAGGAGCATGACAGAGTTGAGGGATGACTTTTTGGGATAGTACGTATTGGTATGTTAAGTGTGAGATTTTAGAGATAAGTACTTGCAGCACCGCATGAGATTGCGGATTCCTTAGAGAAGTTATTATAGGGGCGAATTCCGTGGACAACTAGGTTGACAAATCTAATGAACAAACTAATTAAACATTCTCATATGTATGCACGTAGAGGTGAAGTCAATGTCCTAGATCTACAACCAAGAAGTTATCCTTTAATTTGTGTTATTTAAACGATTGAAAAATGCCAACAACATTTACTTAGTTTAATTTTCTTTCATGCATTGGAAATTAGTGTAGACTAAACCTAAAGTGATGCTTGTCCAAATTGCATGCAAACAAGCTATAGTTGGTGTTCATCTGCTTCAATCCTTGTGGTTTGACACTCGACTTTATCACTTTATTACTTGTTGCAACTTGTAAACTTGCAATCTTTGTTAATGCGCAGTTATCGAATCAACACAACATTACTTTCCAATGAACATGACAATTAACCGTGTGTCCCACTTGTGGTTAGTGGTAGTTGCTTGTTATCTTTTTTTATTGGCAGCTCGAGCAGGATAAGCCTGTAAGGCTGTGGTTGCCTAGTACTTAAGGAGAGGAAGATGCAGGTGCTTTGCCTTGAAGGATCGTGTGTGTGGTTTGGGGTCATTTTTCCTCGGGACCATTTGATCAAGTCCTTGCCGGTGGAATACTTGTGCGTCATTGGCACAACGTTGTTCATTCTTGAGTCCGTATGTGAAGGCTCGAGGTGGATTCACTGAGTTACGGTTAGTCTCCAAGTCGGCCTGTGTACTAGGCGAATTTCCCTATTGGGGTAGGGAATGGACCCAATACTTGATGGACTTTTATCAATCTTGTAGGAACTCTATGCTACACTATGTGTCATAAGAGTAAATGTGTAACAGAAGCTTAAATGATGTGTGTGCATAACAAAAATATATGAGTTCTTTTCCCAAGGGTCCATCCTGATTTACATAACTTAAAAGCAAGAGTAAGAAGAAATTATACCTCTACTTGAAGCTTTCACAAAGTCCTTTGAGGAAGCAACTTTATACCTAATAAATGCAGACTATTTGAGTTTTATTTGTCTAAATAAGGATGATGGACAAACCTTTTGTACATATTTTCCTTCCTTTTGTAGACACAAGTCATTTATTACTCTTTGAGAGAAAATGAAGAGAAACAACTCCAGAAATAGATATTTTGCCCCAATTATCCAAGAGGTGACACCAATTCCTGATTCCATGATTATGCAAGGAGATATGTCACGCCACACTTGGTAGGCGGACGAATGTACCCCTGCACTGTTCTGGAAGCTTTAACGGGAAGCAACTGAAATGGTGATGTGAACCCTTGACAAACTTGTGTCAATATTCCACAAAAGATCGATACTTCAAGAAAAGAAGAGGGACAAATTTTTTGTTCTTATGCCTGATGAACACGATTTGTGTCACCCAACAAAAGTCACGGATTTTGTTGAAACGAGATGCCACAAACAACCCCCTGAAGGTATTAGATGATACCAGCCAAGAATTGAATGATAAGTCCCAAATACGATGCTATCTAACTCAACAAAAAGAAATATAAATCGAAGAAGGTTTTAAAAATCAAAGGAGAATACTTTTCACCAAATTTAATCATAAAACTTGTGTGTCAATAGAAATGATGTCAAGTCCTTTATATAGGCATAGCTAATCCTAGAAAGTGAATAAAATTCGTGCAAAATTAATAAGGGAATTTTAAAGTAACTAGAAAACTAATTAATGATAGAAATTGGACCAAAAACATGTCCTAAGCTATGAAAGAAAGTTAGGCCACGTGTTTTGTGTCTTCCTTAGGAGTTTTGGTGTTGTAAGGAAGCTTCTTGAATGGACAAAGGAGTGTTGGTTGTGTAGGGAACACATTTCCTTAGTTAATGAGACAAAATCCCTAAATTGTAGGAACTTTCCTTTTTTTTTCAATTTTCTCTTTCATCCTTCTCTTTCCTCCACGTTTTTAGCTCTTTATTCATGATAGATTGGGCCTTGGACTTCCCCTATTGGGCTAGACATTGAACCTTAATGAGCCTGATCTTCTCAATTGGGCCATGGAGCTCATTTGACATTTTTGGGCCGTGCCGTCCAAAAATTCCAAATGTCATATTTTTAGCCACATTTTTTGAGCTTTTCATTTATGGCCTCCTTGAATTTCTTAGCCTTCATCCTTGTGTTAGGCCCATCGGACATAATTGGTGGATCATGTTCTTTGGCGGGCTTCATGGTCTTCTCAAGTTCATTTCCACCTTCAATGGACATCATGGGATTGTCCTTTCCATCCTTGGGACCGTGTCCTTCTCGTTTGGACTTGGGTACAACTTGGGTTGCATCACATTTGCCACACATAGAGGTTGAAGTAGGTGCCCTACTTAAAAAAAGACAAAACGAAGACAAAGTGATGGAGTTCATAACGGGACTCAATGAAGTTTATGACTGCGAGAGAATCTAGATCATTAATATGGATCCACTGCCATCAATCGATAGAGTTTGTGGCATGATAGCCACTGTTGAAAAACACAAAGAGGTAGGTACAAATATGTCTGCGAGAGATGATTCAATGAACATTGCCATGATGGTTAAATCATCAGTATGGAAGAAGGATGAAGGTGGATAGAAGTTATCTAAAATGTACTCACTGTGGGAAAAATGGGCAATTGATTGGTGACTGCTACAAGATGGAAGATTGTGCTCACTGTGGTAAAACAGGACATGTTGTTACTCAATATTTTAAACACAAAGGATATCCTGAGCGTTGGGGTAATCAGAAGAGAAAGGACCAGAATCATGCTACTACTAACCTCATATAAACAAGAGATGAAGGAAATACTCCACTGGATTTTGCCATAGAAGAAAAGGGGAACATCTATGAAGTTATAGGGAACATGCAGAAGGAATTGCATAGATTAATGAAGTGTAAAGCTCCCGCTGATCAGGTGAACTTGGTGCACTATGGTGACTTTGAAGGTACCTCTGTTCTTTCTTCTCTTAGTTCCATTGAGAGTTCAGATATTGCTTGGCTTGATTGGATTCTAGACACAGGAGCAACTAGCCACATGTGTACAGAGTTATCTATGATGAAGAACACTGCGTCCTTTAACACTTTAACCTCTGTTTGATTACCTGATGGAAGCATTGAGTCAGTGACACGTAGTGGTGATGTGCACCTTTCTGGATCAATAGTTTTGAAGTCATGTTTGTACCTGCCAAGCTTCAAATACAATCTACTTTGAGTGCGAAAACTGTCAAAGTGCTTTGTTCTATTTTTTTAGTTTATGCATGATTATTGCTTGTTGCAGGACCTTAAATCAAGTTAGGTCTTGGCAGTTGGTAGAGTGGTGAGGGAGCTGTGCATCCTTAATGCTACTTCATTTGATCAGGAGTCAATAACAAAAGGATGATTACTTTGCATATCTGATGACTTATTTAAGCCATAGTAGATTTGGTTTTGAAAATAAGATTACTAGCAGAGTGTGCACTATTGTTGACTCATCTCTGTTGCATGATAGGCTTGGGCATCCATCAAGTGATAGGATGATTCATATTAAGCCTTCAGGGTTGGATCCATGTATAAAGAAACCTTCTGCAATCTGTTGCATTTGTCCACTTTCAAAACAATCTAGGTCACATCTTTTCCTGAAAGCACTCATATACCTGTGCATTGTTTGAGTTAGTTCATATGGACATTTGGATATCATACAAACAGTATACACTCAATCATTGCCAATATTTCTTGACTATTGTAGTTGACAAGAGTAGATGCACTTGAACCTACTTGTTTAGAAGAGCATGTTCCTACACTGATCGAAAACTTTGTTCACTTGATGAAAAATCAGTCTCAACAGACCATTAAAAGTATAAGAACAGACAATGGATCAAAATTCATTAACTCACGCTCTTCAGATTTATTTGGTCAGTCAGGAATTCTTCATCAACGAAGCTTCCCATACACTCCTTAGCAAAACGACATTTCTGAGAGAAAGCACAAATATCTTTTGCAAGTGGCTCACGCTTTGTTATTCAGATCACATTTATCTAAGAAGTTCTAGGGAGAATGTATCATTAGAGCTACATACTTAATCAATAGATGGCCGAGCAAAGTTCTTCAATGGCAGTCACCATTTGAGGTGTTATATAATAAGAAGCCAAATCTTGACTAAAGGTATTTGGCTGTTTGTGCTTTACATTGGATAATGCACAGACAAGGACAAGTTTGATCCAGGATCTCACAGAGATGCCTTCGTTGGTTACTCAGTTGGTCAAAAGGGTTATGAAGTATACATTTCAGTCACTGGTAAGATTGTGGTGTCCAGAGATGTGAAATTTCATGAATTCGTTATCAGTTCTTGAGCACAATATCTAGGAATTAGTTGATGCAGAACCAGTTCATGCATCTGTTGATCTTCCACATAAGGAACATACCACATCTGAGAATATTGAACCGAACGTGCATACTAATGCTCAGACTGTGTTTCCATCACTGAGGTGTAGTACCAGACCCCATAAGCTGGAGTGTTTCATCCCAAAGTTATTGCTGATTGTAGCACTATTGCTCTGACTAGGCTACTCTCTGCTCTACTGGCCTCCACAGAGTCACGTGGTTTCCGATCTGCTGCCAAACACCCTACTTGGATTTCTGATATGGATGAGAAGGTTGATGCACTTCACCAGAATCAAACTTGGGACCTTGTTCCTCGTCCTTCCAATGTTAACATTGTTGGTTCCAAATGGATTTTTCGTACAAAGTACCTTGCTGATGGATCTGTTGAACGCCTAAAGGCTCGCCTTGTAGCTCGTGGTTTTACTCATGTTCCCGGTCTTGACTATTTTGATACCTTTAGTCCGGTTGTTAAAGCCATCACTGTTCGTTTTGTTCTCTCTGTTGCTCTCTCTCGATGTTGGTCCATTCATCAATTGGATGTGAAAAATGCCTTCTTGGATGGCTATCTGACTGAAGATGTCTATATGGAACAGCCTCATGGCTATGTTAATCCTCTGTATCCAAATCATGTTTGCCGCCTCAATAAGGCCCTCTGTGGACTCAAACAAGATCCTCGTGCTTGGTTTGAGCGATTCAGTATCTTTCTTGGTACCCTGGGATTTGTTTGCAGTCGCGTAGATACATCACTCTTTATCTTTAGTCATGATGCACACACTATGTACCTGCTTCTTTACGTGGATGATATTATTGTCACAGGTAGTAATACTTCTCTTCTGGATCGGTTTGTTCATCGCCTTCATACTAAGTTTGCTCTTAAAGATCTGGGTACACTTACTTACTTTTTAGGGCTTGAAGCCACATTTACAGATGGTGATCTTTTTCTTAGCCAGCTAAAGTATGCCCGTGATATTCTTGCTCGTGCTCAACTTCTGGATAGTCGACCTGTCAGCACTCTGATGGCTATATATCAGTATTTATCTTCTGATCGTGAACCACTTGTTGATCCTACCATGTATCAATCTCTTGTTGGAGCTCTACAGTATCTCACCATCACTCGCCTCGATTTATCGTATGCTGTTAATTTTGTCAGCCAGTATATGCACGCTCCCACTGAGCTTCACTTTTAGGCAGTCAAAAGAATTCTAGGGTATGTTCTAGGTACTTTATCCATGGGGCTCCAGTTCAATGTGTCCTCACCTATCAACACTATTCCGCTTACTCTGATGCCGATTGGGTTAGCTGCCCCGATACTCGTCGTTCTACTTGAGGATTTGCGATCTTTCTTGTAGACAATCTGATTTCTTGGAGTGCAAAGAAGTAACCCAATGTCTCCAGCTCCAGCTGTGAGTCTGAATATCGAGTCTTCCAACACCACTGCCGAAGTCTTATGGCTTCGTCACTTGCTTCACGATTTGGGCATTCCCTTACAATATACTCCAGTTTTGCTCTATGACAACACAAACGGGCAAAACATGTTGAGCTCGACTATCATTTCACTCGATAACAGGTTCTTGCAGGTACCATTTGCACCAACTTTGTTCCATCTTTCCTTCAGGTTGCAGATATCTTCACCAAAAGTGCACCAAGAGAGCTCTTCGAATTCTTTCGATCCAAGCTTCACATGATCTACAATCCCATGCTCAACTTGCGGGGGTGATAATCATAAGATAGCTACTATTGTTAACCATTCCTTAGTCAACAATAGCAGGTCACAAAAATCCAGCTGCAATCATACTCCAAGGTGCAAAGAAAGTTGTATAGTGAAATGCCAAACAAAGCAGGAGGCACCGAACAAAGCAGATAAGCAACACAATCCTGAAAATCAGCAAGAAAAATCAGCAAGAAATTAATCATCACAACTACTACTTCATGTCTATAAAAGAAACAATTGAAAAATGGAAAAATTCAAGCAAGAATATTAATGGAGTTCTCTTATCTACTTCATCCTCCATAGCTTATTTGCTCACTTATTCACACGTTCACTACATAAAAGAAGCAACTCCAAGCTAATACACACAGTTATGATATCAGAGTATTTCATAACGGTTTCAAAGCCTACAGTCGATTCCTGTATCTTACCTCTCTGCCTCTCATCTTCTTACTGCACTTAATCTTCTTCCTCCCCTCTAACTCTACATTATCTATCCATTTCGTCCCTTCTCGTTCTTTCTCAGTATCACTACCACCATATTTCTTTATACTTCTATCTCCTCTACATCCACGGCTCTACAACCAGCAACTACCTTCCCTTTATCCTTTGCTGAGTTTGCCCATCTAGTAACCGTAAAAGTTATTCCATCAAATTATCTGTTTTGGAGAAACCAAGTCCAAACTCTCCTGCAACATCACAATCTCCTTTAGTATGCAGATGGCATTGTGACTGAACCACCTCGTCAAGATCCAACTAACGCCACAAAACTCAATCCAGAACATAACGCTTGGATATCCACTGACAATTGCCTACTCTCTCTTGATCTCCTCCTTGTCTGATGATGCTCACGGTGTCATTGTTGGAAAGAAAACTGCTACTGATGTTTGGACAGCCCTAGCACATGAATATTGTCAGCCAGGTTTATGCCAAGAGCTAAGCTTACGAGATGAATTACAATAATTACGGCGAGGGGATCTCAACATCAAAGAATATGCAAGACAATTTCTTACCCTCTGCGATAGATTGGCTGCTCTCAGACCGCATGTCTTGCCCCTGGATCAGAGTCATTAGTTCCTACGGGGGCTCGGCCTGTATTTTCAAGCTTTTGCAATCTCTCAGTTGTTCATGGACCCATTGCAAGCTATTCGGGACATCATTGCCCAAGCAGAAAATTTCCACGCCCTCTACGGTCGCAACATACCTAGCGTAATGACACCATCTTTGGCTTTCACAGCTTCTCTTGAGCAGTCGAGTAAGATGCCTTCACCAACTGTCGCTCCTTCTCCAATTTCTCCATCAAATTGTCTGTTTGCCTCTGCATCTCCACTGCCTAGGGTTCCACCCTCCGCCTTATATCTCTGCCAGCCAACACCCATGATACCTCCTATGTAAACATGTACTCCCTATTTTACTCCGCACGTCCGTAATTATTGGCGTGGTGGAGAGTTAGCCCATGGTTGTAGCCGCGGCCGAGGGTTTCGTGAATCTCATTGCCAAATTTGTG
>JAOWBN010175688.1:0-17895 GCA_028565015.1 Pinguicula moranensis
TATGCTCACACCAAGTCTGGTAAATTAGATCCCAAATCCCTAAATTATGTCTTCCTTGGATACCAAGAAGGTACTAAGGGATATGGATTATGGGACAGGAGTTTGCCTGGTTTGAAAATTATTGTTAGTAGGGATGTCATTTTCAATGAGTTAGATTTTCCGTGCTTGCCAAATAAATCTGCTTAGACATTAATTGAGGTGGAGCCTAGGGAGGTTCCTATACGGGTGGAGCTGGACAGAGATGTTCCTTCACAGGAACCTGTCCAATCTGAGGAGCCTGAAGAAATTCAGAGCCTCTCAGAAACTGATCAACTTTAATCTGGTCAGTCCCAACACTCTACCTCATACAACATTGCCCAAAATAAGGGCACTAGGACAAGAAGTGTACCTGCCAGATATGCTAACTTTGCTGAATTGATTGAATTTGCTTTTTCTGTGGCTAATCAAATTTCATGCTCAGAACCTGATGATTACCTATCTGCCATTAATTCTGAAAATTGTAAGAATGCTATGATGGAGGAAATGAACTCATTAAGAAAGAACAAAACTTGGAAATTAGTTCCAAAGCCTAAAAATCAGAAGACAGTAGGTTGTAAATGGATTTTCAAACCAAAAGAAGGAGTTAATAATTTTGATCCATGCATTTATAAATCTAGGTTAGTTGCTAAAGGTTTCTCACAAAAAGAAGGCATTGATTACAATGAGATTTTCTCTCCTTTTGCAAAATATAAAACAATTCGGATCATGCTTTCTTATGTGGCTTTTTTAGACCTAGAACTTGAGCAACTTGATGTTAAAACTATTTTTTTAAATGGTGATCTAGATAAACAAATTTACATGGATCAGCCTATAGGTTTTGTTGACAAGAAGAAACCTGAGTTTGTATGCTCTTTAAAAAGATCATTATATGGTTTAAAGTAAGCACCTAGACAATGGTATAAAAGATTTGACTCTTTTATGTGTAGTCTAGGATTTAACAGAAGCAATTATGACCCTTGCTTGTATTTTAAGCATTCTGATTATGCTTCAGTGTTTTTGCTGCTTTATGTGGACGATATGTTGATTATGAGCAAGTCTAAATCTGAAATTAGTAAGCTGAAATCAATACTTAAATCTGAATTTGAAATGAAGGATTTAGGAAAGGGATAGGAAGGTAGGAACTTTGAAGTTACATCAAACTTCCTACATGAAAAAATTGTTTAAGAAATTTATGCTTGACGATTTGAAACTCGTGATACTTCCCTTAGCTGTTCATTTTAAATTGTGTTAGGATCAATGTCCTAGTACACCAAGTGAAACTGAAAAATGGAAAATGTGCCATATGCAAATTAACTTGGATCACTTATGTACTCTATGGTTAGTACTAGACCTGACATTAGTTTTGCAGTATCTTTGTTAAGTCGGTTTATGTTTAAACCTGGTATTGAACATCGGATGGCACTTAAATGGACTGCCAGTTACTTAATTGGAACTGAAAGTTTAGGGTTATGTTATAATAGAGATAACTCTAAAATGAACTTGATTGATTTTGTAGATAGTGACTTTGCTGGTGATTTGAATTCTCGAAAGTCAACTACTTGCTATTGTTTTTTATTTTGTGGCAATTGCATTAGCTGGAAATCTCAACTACAACCTATGATTGCTTTGTCAACCACATAATCTGAATATATTGCAATTTCTAATGCTTTTAAAGAAGCTTTATGGCTTCAAGGCTTATTAAAAGAAGCTGGAATGTGTGATTTTGTGCCTTCTGTGCATTGTGATAGTCAGTCAGCAATTTATTTGAGTAAAAATCCTGTTTTTCATTTTATACGAGATGTGATTTCTGAAAAATATGTGAATTTAGTAAAAATAAGTACTGACGCAAATGCTGCAGATTTTGGTACTAAAATCGTAAGTCAAAGTAAGTTTCAGCTTTGTTCGAAACTGCTTGGGTTAGGCTGATTTGTACCAAATCAGGAGCAAAGAAATATGTGATTCTACGCTGCTTAGTTTATTCTATTGTTTGAAAGGGTGAATGGTTTGCTAAATTGAAATTTACTTCAACTCTTGCTGCATTTCTGTTGGACTATGTACGTGATTATAAACTAGCAACTTCAAGGTGGAGATTGTGAAAAGTGAAGTTACTAGCATGCCCTTAATGAAGTTATCCTGGCCGTTCATCTTTTATCTAATCTGATTTATCTGGGTGTGACACGTGGTGAAATCTGACACGTTCAATTTGAATCTGATGGTTGATATTTGTAATCCATGTCTATGCTGTAAATGAATCTTGACCGCTGATTATTATGAGATTCAATGGTTACTTGCATGATTATCTCGATATTGGTGAAGTTGAATCTGAACCGTGTGTATGAAAGATGATCCAACGGACGAAATTATATCAGTTATTCGATTCTAGCATTTATAATCTCAACCGTTCTTTTACTGACATAATTTGACGGCCAATATCAAACGGTGCCATGAGTTGATCTGGTTCATCGAACGTGCAAGAAGATCGTGCGATACAAAAGCAACAGAAATTTATGATCATTCGATCAGAATGATATCAATGGTCGAGATGAAAAGTTGAAGAAATATATAAGCAAAAGGTCTTGAAAAATGATACAATTCACTCTTTCTACGAATTCCGGCAAGAGTGTTTTCGACTCTTTCTACGAATTCCGACGTGAACTTCTCGTTTCCGGCCTCTATTTGTGTATTCCGGTGGATTTATTCGGTGGAATCTTTAGATCTAGTGACTATTAATCGTTATCTTCCGGCAAGAGTGTTTGTTGGTTGTTTTTAGATCTATTTGAAGCATTTGTTGTGGTTCGAGTGTGCTTGTGGAGAAATTTGTCTTTATTTGGAGAAATATCAATATAAGCAGCGTGGGCATCCATTTGGGGCTCAACGTGGAGATAGTCGGAAAGCAATTTCTGGTAAACCATGGGCCTTACTTCGGTTCTTCGATTTTATTATTTTATTTCTTAAAGTTCTTAAATACATACAAGAAGTTACTAATTGTGTGTTAAGTGTGCAAGACAAGTCGAAAACAAAATTCCAACATCAGAAGATAAGAAGCCAGGTTATTCTCATGCATCTCTGTAGAATTCAGAAGATAAGGAGGCGGCTCCTCCTGTCCATCCAAGCAACTACAAGATAACTCAAAGCAACTAGATTAGAAAATAACTCGGAACATGTATGCGTTTTTGTATAAATAGGCGTGAACTCATGTAAACGAAACATACAGTAAAGAAAGCTCTCTTACCTTGGAATGTCTTCATCCTCCTTCATCATCTTCCCTAAAATCAAGTCATCACTATAGCCAAATCATCCTATTAGTGCCATTTCAGTAAACTCCGATGTGTCTGATCATTGGCAGTGGTGCGCATCGCCGGAGAGAAGTTTTTCAGTCAACTCCGCATATTCTTGCCTCCGGGAGCTATCTGGTCAGGCACAGTCTATTCCCCAGGTCTGCCGTCGGGTGTGGATGAAACTCGTACCCTCCAAGATATCCTTTTTTGTATGGCAACTTCTACAAAATAAAGTGGGAAGACGTGACAACTTGGTTCGTCGTGGCTGTAACTTAATATCTCAATCCTCGGGCATCTGTGGTGGAGTGGAGGAATCGATTCCCCATTTATTTTTCACGGTCTAAGGAGCGTATGAAGTCTGGACCTCATGCTACAAGTGGTTCAGGATGCTGTACGTCGGCCGGGCATCAGCGATCCCTCATCTAATGGCGCATTTGGGAATTGTGGTTGGGAAGAAGAGTGTGCGGATTTGGACAGCTTTGTGGCAATGCATCCTGTGGGAAATCTGGTTTGCTCGGAACAATTGTAACTTCAATGCCGCTCAGTTCGATGCACGTTCGGTAGTGGAGAAGGCAAAACGACTGTTGTGGCTGTAGTGGCACACTTCTCGGCTTATTAATGGGGGATTCTCCTTAGCAAACTGGTTCCGTTGCCCTGTGGAATGCTCTGGTATTTGTTTCTTCCCACCTTGAGTTACCTGATAGCCATGGTGTGGATGAAGTTGCTGCGTTTATAGCATGATATAGCTCAAGTGTGTTTTTGCTGTATTGGTTGTGGGGTAGGAATCCCATTTTTGTGTGCTTTTGAGTCCATGGGGGACGGAGGGGCTAGGCCTGGCCCTAGTCCGGTCAGCCCCCTCTCCCACGCCAAGCCACCCCACTCCATACACCCTCAAATATAATTTATTTTTATTATCCAAAAAATAAAAAAAAAATAAAAAATTATACAAGTTTTTCTTGAAAAAAATATTGAAGTGCTCTAATTTGAGCAAAGTTATATATTAAAAATAAAATACAGTATCCTCTTTCATTTTCTATTTTCATTACTAGCCCAGGATAATTTAATCAAATAATTCATGTTTATGAGCTTCTCAATGATTAAATAATTTTATATTTTTTTTATTTTTTTTATGGAGTTTCTTTTATATATTTGGCTGGCTGACGAAGTCCTTGTAATCATAAATTATAACAGAAAATAAGTTTTGAAACCATAACAGAAAATACTAATACCCCTCCCAAAAAAAATTATTTTTACCCATAAATATTTTTTTAATGTAACACAAAAAAAATTTACCCCCACTAAAATTGTTTTCCTAGATTTGCCCTTGCCTTGAGTGGGCAAACATGCTTGCTGCCTGTTGGAAACTTAGTACATTATGTGTGGCACTTTTGGTGCTTTTAATACAAGTTTGTACAGATCCCCCAAGAAAACATTTGTGGTCTTGAGACTTGGGCTCATTGACTTTAACATGTGGCTCAACAGTAGGATTGGTGTTATCTGATAATGTTCGTGGACATAAAATAATATAGCGCACAGATTTTCGTGAACAAATTTCGAGAAATTCTGTGCCATCATCATTTTGCTGCTGGAAGCCATGGAAATTATGGCTTCCAAACCCAGATGGTGGTTCTCAACATCTGGGTTTGGAAGCCAGGGATCCAGCAGCAAAATGCAGAGAAATGATAATTTCTGGGTTTTTGGGTTTCGGTGGAAAGTAGAGACCTTTTTGGTATCCAGCAGAGGTTTAGAGACCGTTTTGGCATCCAGCAGAGGTTCTGGGTTTGGAAGCCATGGATCAGCAGCAAAATGATGATGGCACAGGATTTTCGTCCGAAATCTGTGCACGAAAATCTATGCGCTATATCATTTCTGGTTCGTGGATGATAGGAGGTGCGAAAATGAAGTGATGATGGAATCTGAATGGCCATATTGTAACAGGCTTTCCTGTGCTGAATGCAAGGTTCCTCAATTACCTATATTCAAATCTCGATTAAGCAATATAAGAACATAAACAAAACAGAAATCGCAATCCACTACTCAAAATTTTCTTTGAAATCAATGGATTTGCCACCATAGAGCCAGATTTAAACATAGAAACACTGCCACCAAAGTTTGACTTATTAAAAAAAAAAATCTTTACCAAAACATGATTAGAGTTTAACTCACAAATCTCATATAATAAAAATAGTCCAGTCCTTCACACAAAAATTAACGAACAAACAATTTCAACATAGTGAATACCTCAACCCAAACAAAGACCTTTGAAATGAAAGAAAAGCTAAAATGTTGTGAATGAATGTCATATTGATGCATGCAAAATGGTGCCATCGTTGCCTCATGAAGCTTCTCGAAGTTGTAAGTCAGGCATCATTGCATAGTTAATATTTTAGCATGCAAAAGAAGTGTAGCAGTTGCATCACCGTGCATGGAAGTTGGTCAAACAAATGGTGAATATAAAATTTCTTCGCCATGAAGTATACTCAAGGTTCACCTATTCTTTTGTACGTAATATGAAGGATATATTGAAGAAGGAAGATATCTATTATTCTTCGAATTTTCACTCCTTTACTTTATTTTCTCAAATACGTTATCAGCACGACCCTACTACTGAGCTACTAGCATGAGGCAAAAATCAGTCAATTATTGTTATTATGTCTAATCTTTCTAAATTTGAGTTTGTAACTCTTAACATCACTGGGAAGAATTATTTGTCATAGATTCTTAATGCTAAAATTTATTTAGATGCCATGGGTCTTGGAGACACCGTAAAAGATGCAAATAAGCATCTCAACAAGATAAGGCGAAAGCTATGATATTTATTCGTCACTATATTGATGAGGGGCTCAAAGTAGAATACCTCACTATAAAAGATCATGCAGATCTTTGGAATAATCTCAAAGAAAGATATGATGATAAAAAAAAATGATCATACTTCCAAAAGCTCGTTATGATTGACGCTTACAAGATTTTAAGCAAATATAATTCAGCCATGCTTAAGATCAGTTCTCAACTGAAGTTATGTGGTGAAAAGATCATTGATGAGGACATGTTAGAGAAAACATTCTCTACTTTTCATGTCACTATTATGCTCCTACAGCAACAATACCGTGATAAAGGTTTTAAAAAGTACTATGAACTGATTTCATGTCTTCTTGTGACCGAACAAAATAATTAGTTGTTTATAAAAAAATCATCAACCACTCCCCAGTGGTTTTGCTCCAATCCCGGAAATGAATGTGAATGCATTTAACCAAGGTCGTGGTCGTGGACGTAGAAATTAGGAAACTCATCCTTACTCTCGCCGCAATAATCCCAAGAATACAAATAACCACCAGAACTGGGAGAAAAACAAAAATTTGCAAGTCATATGATGTGAATTTTTGCTAGCGAAATGTAAACGTGGAGTCGGGAACTTATTCTTGCATGGACTAATTCACATAAATTATGCCAAAGACGTGAATAATGAAAAATCACAAGGGTACGATCAGAATTAATACGGAAAGGAAACGAGATGGAAGAATTTATGTTATGCCATAGAAACCCAATCGAAGCATGGAATATCAATCCCTAGCCAACTACTACGCTAGAAATGAATGTTAATCAAAGAATTGATCAAACGCATACCAGAGGATCTACTCTATGATCAACATAAAAATCATAGAATCAACATTTACATGAACTCTAAGATGCATGCAATATATTTCTCTCAGAATAGAAATTCAATAATCAAAGAGATCTCTCTCAAAACTCATAATGAAATTAATGTCAAAAAATTGTATTGAAAATGGGCAACATCTGCCTTTAAATAGGCTACAGTCTTAAAGGGTCTAGGATTATAATCCCTAAACTTTATTTGAGCCCTACATAATTTAAATCCTATTAAAATTGGACCTTACCTAAGTAAGAAGCACATCCTAACTTAATCCCTAAAAATTCAAAATTCTCACAAACTAATGGAATAATTTAATTAAAATACATAATAAGGAAAATAAACACCCATCTTAGCAACTTGTAGCAGGGGTCGTAACCTCCCACACGTGCAACATCTCATATGCTCGATTTGGTCTCCATAAATCGCGTGCAAAATTCTAATTTGAGAACAGTATGTTTTGAAGCCAATGAATCACCATTGGACCATTATAATTTGATCTCCTTAGGTCAAAATATGGCTTGATCAATCCTCAGTCACAGGATAAAATTTCAGTTCGATCAAAATACGTTGATACCTCTGATCGCTAATAAAACCGAGGTTGTGCAGTTCTACGAATAATAGATCATGAATGAACAAAAATAGTCTGTTCCAAATTTTATATATCACGATCGGACCGTTCAAATCAGATTGCCTTTGAACAGGAAGTTGCTCAATGAGGTCTCTGACTCCAGTCATATTTTCAGACTGACTGACCAAGTTTGTGCCTCCGATTGGAAGAAATCACGAAACTGCATTTTGATGTAATTCATACCATATGGTCCAATTACTTTAAACCATACAAGAATCCAAATTCGTCTTGGGCCTCCAATAATCACATCATCCCCTCCCTCCCGGCAATGATTATTCCTCGAATCCAAATCTTCATACGAATTAGAATACTCTACATAAGTCAATAACAAGATCGAAATTCCTATCAAAGATTGTATAATCACAATAATGAATCTCAGGGCAAAAATATTTGTCATCGATGTAGGATGAATACTTATTGATCTCGTACCTGCTGTATGCCAAAACACTTTGTAGATCTTTACCAAGCTTCAATAAAAGCCAAAGGAAAGAATGCGGAGACAAATTTTGTTCAAGATTTAACCCAGGATGAGGAAATGAACTATGATCAAGATAATTTCTTTGTCCACCCCGATCCTATGAATAGTGGCAAAAATATCTAAATTTTTTTGTATTTTATTTAATTCCAAATGACATACTTTACTTATTATGTAATAGTTACTTTCGTCTATGAATTGTTATTTTACTTATTTATTTAAGATAACTATGGATTTATCCAAAACAAATAAGAAAGATGTATGTCTCGCAGACAGTGCAACAACACACAGCATACCCAAAAATAGAAAAATATTTTGCTTTTCTATCTACAAGAGAAACCCATGTTAATACAATATTTGGTAGGACAAAATTGATTGAAGGCTCCAGAAGAGCACAAATTGTATTATCATAGGGGACAAATATTATAATTGATGATTTTTTTCTCATCTATGTCTCGGTGAAATCTACTGAGCTTTAAATATATTCGCTTAAATGGATATCATATCGAGATCATGAGCAAAAAAGATGAATACTTATGCATTATATCAATTATTTCGGGAAAAAAATGCATCTCAGAAAGATTACCTGTAGTATCTTCTATATTATACTACACAATAATAAGAATAGTTGAAGCTTATGCCATTGAAAGGCTAAAGACTACTAATGCTTTCAAAGTTTTGCATGCTCGGTTGGGTCATCCTAGATCATTCAATGAAAAATCAGAAGATTTTTCAAACTAGTAAATTTTGATGTACTACCTGCTCTCAAGGCAAATTGATTATAAGATCTTCATTCAACAAAGTTGGATATGATAACCTTACATTTTTAGAAAGAATTCAGGGAGATATGTTACAAATGGAGCTGGAAGAGTCACCATTGACAATTCTTTTAGCTTTATGCTAATAATGGACTAGAGCAAAATGGCTCTATTAAATTCCAGTGCTTCTATTTAGTGAAGTTGATGGAACTCAACACATCAAATGACACAATGCATATTGGGTCGCAACAGAAATGTTCTCTTTGTATAATTACAAGGGTAAAGCCGCGTACATCTTACCCCCCAGACCCCAACTTAATTGGGAATATACTGGATATGTTGTGGATTGTGGATTGTGGATTGTCAAGTGTGAAGGATCTTGCTTATGTTAGTCTTTCTATGTATGACTTTTCCTTATGTTTTCCTTGTTTCTCTCAAGGAGATAGTCTCACAATTTTACGAGCAAAGCTCAAGAGTCAAACGAAAAATTTAATCGTACAATTTCATTTTCTATCGTGGAATTAATTTTACAAATATGGACACAAATTAGTGAAAAAACAAGATCAAAAGTGATAGTGCGGAATAGATGAAGAAATGTACAACACAAATTGAGTGAACTGTTTTTCTTATTGATTTCAACGTGTAGCTATATATCTTTATAGGTAAAGTCACATAGCTAAGTGTTGGTTTATCAAAAAAATATAGCTAAGTATGGGAGGGATTAGGGAATAAGGAAATGATTGATTGTACTCAATCCTTTCACTTTACATGTTTTCCTTAATTTAAAATTATCACTCTCCCTCAAGTTATGTAGGGTATTCAATTTTTAACTTGCTCAATGCACGTTGAAATACGGGTCTCAATACAGCTAGTTGATCTTCTGATTTGACATATGGAAGACTGACCATCCCTTCTTCTAATATTTCTTTAATAAAGTGACTAACTCAATATATTTCGTTATGTCATGTTGTACCAGATTCTTTGAAATACTTACCTCAGCTTGATTGTCTCACTTCAGTGGGCATGTCATCTCAACTGGATACCTATTTCAATCATCAATTTTCGTAGCCATAATATTTCAGCCAATCCTCGTGCAATACCTTTAAATTCAGCTTCTGCACTTGAAAGAGCTACCACTTTTATTTTTTTACTTTCCCACATTACAATATTTTCACCCACCAGCGTAAAGTATCATGTGGTAGATCTTCTATCATTTAGATCGTCTGCCAAGTCTGCATGAGTATATCCCTTAATGTTCAATTAAATCAAACCAAACATACCCAGTAAATCCCACACTTAAATAAGGTTGGGGAGGGTGAGATGTGCGCAGTCGTACCCCTACCTCATAAGTGAGAAGAAGATTGTAACCGTAGACACCCCCAGCTTGTAGATAAGACGACCCAAAATAAATAAATAAAAATAATAATAATAAATAATAATAAATAAACAAGTAAACAAAGTGAAAAAATAAAATAAACATATAAGAGGAATAAATCAACAAATGAAATAAATAAATACAAATAATATATATACTTAAATAGGTAACTAGGAATAGACATAACCGACGACAATAATTACATAAATAAATACAGATCTAAATAGAGTTATAAACAATTGAATACAGCATAACCCTTTAACCTATCATGCCTATCTCTGTCCATCCAAATTCCAAAACACAGTATGCATATACTATTATATCCCTCAATGTTTAAGTGACCATTTTTTTCGAATTATGATACCCTTTCCTGGAGACCCTTTTAGGATCTATGCATAAACTGGTTGATCACTCCAACCACATATACTATATCCTAACGAGTGTGGGATATATATATTAATTTTTCCACTAACCTTTGATATTGTTCCCAATCTGCTAGTTCTGCCTTTTCATCTATCTTCAACTTTAGATTTGCTACCATCGGTGTCTCCACAGGTTTACAATCTAGTAGTCATGTTTCAGCCAACAGATCCAATATATATTTTCTTTGAGAAATAAATATACCTTCTTTGAGAAATAAATATACCTTCTTTGGATCTCAGAACTTTGATCCCCAGAAAATACTTTAGTCTTCCCAAATCTTTCATCTCAAATTCTTGAAATAATCTTCCTCGAAATAACTCAATTTCATTGGCATTGCTTCCGGTAATGATCATATCATGTATATAGATGATTAGGCATGTGAGAAGCTCTCCTCATTGCTTTAGAAATAATGTATTATTAGAGTTACTTTTATTGTACCCATATTGCTTCATTGTCATCGTAAATCTTCCGAACCATGCCCGGGAAGACTTTTTTAGTCCATATAGCGCCTTTTTCAATCTACAGATTTGTCCCTAATGAAATTGATCAGAGAAATCTAGTGGTTTCCATATAAACTTCTTCTTTTAGGTCTCCATAGAGGAATGCATTTTTTATTGTCGAATTAGTGCAAGGGTCAGTCCAGATTTGCTGTGCTACATAGAATAGTACCCCGATAGTGTCGATCTTGGCCACTGGTGAGAATGTCTCTGAATAATCAACTTCGTAGGTATGGGCATAGCCTTTGCCTACCAGTCAAGCCTTATATCTTTTCACTGTTCCATCTGCCTTGTGTTTTATCGTGAACACTCATCGACATCCCATTGGTTTCTTCCCTATGGGTAGTGTACATACCCCCATGTTTTATTTTTTATCAAGGCATCCATCTCATTCTGCATAGCCTAACTCCATACCTCAATCTTCTGAGCTTCTTGCGTCGTTCGTGGTAATTTCTCAGAGTATATTGTAGTGGCATATGCTTTCGTACTCTCAAACATACTCCCCCTGACCATCTGTGCCAGTGAGTACCTGCTTGATTTAGAAACCTATTATGGATTGTATTGTTTTGGTGAGACTCCATGGTTACCCTATGGTGCTAATACATACGAGGACTGGAGTGGGGACTCCAGTATTTGTTCGTCAACAACATACTGTTTTGAGTGATCATCAAGACAACTAGAGTCAGTAGCAAACCTTGGATTAGGTTCAAGTGTGTTTACCTCAGGGTCATCGGACGGGGACTCATTTGGTTCATGTGCTACTGAGATGGAGGGGGCAAGACGGTCAATTCAAGTAGTCCATCCATATTTAGCCAATTCATGTGATCATGAGTACTGTTCTCCCCCTGAGTACTGGAATTGGTGTTTTGATAGTATTCGGTCTCCACAAAGTAACAGTCCATCGTTGTGTAGACGCGATGAGTAGGGGGATGATAACATTGGTATCTCTTCTGATTTTGACCATAGCCGACAAACATACACTTGATAGTGCATTAATCAAGTTGGGTATGATCTCCTTTTGGAATATGAACAAAAATAGTACATCCAAAGACACGAGGTTGGAGTGTGAGACTAGATGGAACATGAGTAAGACCACTGAGCATCTGAAGAGGTGTTTTAATATCTAATGCTTTGGTGGGAAGTTGGTTAACTAGATAGACTGTTGTGGCGAGTGCATCAGCCCAAAGGGATAGAGGTGCACGAGACGCAAGAAGAAGTGCCCGTGTAATTTCTAGGAGGAACCTATTTTTTCTTTTGGCAACGCCATTTTGCTGTGGGGTTTGGGGACATGAGGTTTGAAGAATCAACCCCCGTTCCCAAAAGAAAGTCTGCATGGTTGAGTTGACAAATCCCCCCATTATCTGATCGATGTATGCAAATGGTCTTCTGAAACTGAGTTTGGATTAGTGCAAAGAACTCAAAGAACTTAGGGGTGACCTCAGATTTGTGCTTATAAACCCACGTCATATGAGTGCAATCATCAATAAACAGCACAAAATATTTAAAATAGGCACGAATAGCACTCGAGGCAGGTCCCAAAACATCCGAATGAATCAACGAAAAGGTTTGGAAGATCTAGTAGTACTCAAAGAAAAAGAATGCCGATGTTGTTTAGCCAGAACACATGTATCACATATAAAAAAATTTATTTTTTGAAATAACTGAGGAAACGAAAGTTTGAGAAACCC
Source organism: Pinguicula moranensis (assembly GCA_028565015.1). Taxonomy (NCBI): domain Eukaryota; kingdom Viridiplantae; phylum Streptophyta; class Magnoliopsida; order Lamiales; family Lentibulariaceae; genus Pinguicula; species Pinguicula moranensis. The sequence goes on from JAOWBN010175688.1 coordinate 12,793, forward strand.
TATTGATGGATGTCCCAACCAGCAATGCCACAACCAGAGCTGCCAATCACTCATGCCATCTGTCAACAAAGCAGTGCTAGGCTGAATCATATCATCAACATAATAGAGTCCCCCCGTTCAGTGTCGCGCCCAATGATCTCCTTCGTCTGGATCTCTTGTAAGACTCAAACATGAGGAAACATTAGCACAACACAATTGAACTCCTGTACCACATGGCTGATAGACAGAAACTTGCAAGATAAACTTGGCACATATAGACAGTTTTTCAATTTTAAAGTAGGAGATATGGCAATAGTTCCAGCGCCTTTGACTTGAGATAAACCCCCATTAGCAGTCTGTATATGACTCCGTTTTGATTGTGACATGGAAATAAAATCACCATGATCATAAGTCATAGTCTCTGTAGTAGCACAATCAAAAATCCATTGAACACATTTTTTATCTGTCCCTAAGTAAAATATGCAGTAGTTTTATGGGGCTTTTCTCAATTTTTTTCTTGTTGGGCGGTAATTTTTCGGATTTTTTGTCAGTGTATGGGCAATTTTTGATTTTCCAAAATATCTGGGGGTGTATGTGGGATTTTGAAATAGCCAGAGGCCTTCTGTGGTAATTCTGATTTCTTCGAGGTATTTTCGGTTTTTTCAGAGAATTAGAGATCGTATCGGGAATTTTCAAAACATTGGGTTCCACGGGTGAGATGTTTGTGGTTTTCGGGGGTTGGTTCGGTATATGCGAAAGCTCAGAGGATGTATCTGCAGCATTTAAACCATTCTGGGACGTATATGCAAATAAACAACATTCAGGGTCCAAATTGCTAAGGGTATAAATGGATTTGATGACAGAATTTGTCCCCAAATCTGGTACCTCTGTCATCGTGATTTAGGGTGCTCGTCGGCTTTGGATTTCTGTCCACTGTCTCGATCAAAATTGTTCCGACCCCCGACAGCTTGTTGTCATAATTGGTTGCCTCTGTGTTGCCTACAGTGACAACCGCCATTGCCCCTTTTCCTTTCCTCCGATTCAGGTCAAATGACCAATATGAGAAGCCAATTTTTTTGAAACACCTCTTGGTGTTATGCCCCTTCCAATCGTAATCCGTGCAATATAACTTCGATTTGTCCTCCACCGGCCAGGATGATGCTTTCTTTGTCTGATCCGGCCAATTTTTTGCTACAAATTCCCTTGCAATCCCTTGTGATGTGGTGCCGCTGTGAGACGCCTTAGTGTTGAGGATTTCAACTCGGGTTTTATCTCTGTGGACAACGGCATAGGCCACCTCTACTGAAGGTAAGGGCTTTTCTTTAATATATCTAGCCTGATTGCATCATAGTCATTGTTAATTCTTTATAGAAACTGAAATGATCTGGTCTCCTGTTTTAAGCGGTTGAATATCAATATATCAACTTCACATCTCATTGGATTTGGACAGTGTCTGTCGATGTCTTTCCAGATCCTTTGAAGATTACTATATAATTCTTCGAGAGTTCCAGTTCCTTGGCTTTGTTTAGTCGCTTGCAGAGGTAAATCATATTTGTAGTCCATCACTGCCGCTATTGAAAGTGGTTGCAAGTGAATCCCAAATCATCTTTGCCATGGGGTACTTAGCATATTGCATCATCAAATCGTTGTCCATTGTATGTAGTAGCCATGAAATAATATTGAGATCCACTTGTTCCGACTGTGGAAACAGTGGATCTTCCCCTGTTGGTGTTGTAGGGATTCCTGTTAAATGTGACATATAACTTCGCCCGCCGATGGCTACTCGGATCAGTCTAGACCACAACCCGTAGTTGGTGTGGTTGAGCTTGACACCTATGGCAATCCCCTGACTTGGTGGGTTTAATTACTTCAGCATTGTTTCGAATTATTTGGAAACCTGGTCAGTTTGTCCCAAGCTTTTGTTTTGCATTCGGCTGAGAAGTACTGCTTGATGCGGTTGTCTCTCCCCATTGTTGTCTTCGGTGAGCGACATGGTAGATGATTAAACTTGTTGGGTTGCCTCAAAGATCAACTTTGCTATGATACCATGATAGTGCAGAATAGATGAAGAAATGTAGAGCACAAGTTGAGAGAATTGGTTTTCTTATTGATTTCAGCGTGTAGTTACATATCTTTATAGGTAAAGTCACATAGTTAAGTATGGGAGGGATTAGGGAATAAGAAAAGGGTTGATTGTGGTCAATCATTTCCTTTTACATGTTTTCCTTAATTAAAATCCCTCCATAATTTACTATGCTATCAAGAAGTTAGGATCTACTGGACTTACACTTCATTATTCAAACACCATTGCCCAGATAGACACGCTCGTGACATCATCATTTTCGATCAAGATCTTTTCTATTTTCACACTTGTTCATTTTCATTTATTAATCAGGTGAAAAGATTGAATTCAATGCCACCGAGTACAAGAGATGTTCTATACCAAGGGCTTCCACCCAATATAAAGTCTGCGCTTCGCACTAGATTACAATCTTTACATGTTAAGGGTGTGTTTGGTAGACAAGTAAATGGGAGATAACTCGGTAATTTCGCGAGTTATTCACACACGCACACATGTTGTTTGGTATACAGCTTCGCCTAATCCTCGGGGTGATCGAGTTTTCCCTCAGCCTGGGATAACTCCATGCCAATTCCCAAAAAGTTATCATCCCAATTTTTGGACGGATAGACTTATCACTCACTTGTCCCGTGTCCTAATTACCAGTGTACCCTCTGGTTTAACAAAAGATTACACCCTTTTGCCGGCGAATAAAATAGGTAAATTTGATTTACTACAATGTGTTCACCGCCATACCGTTGTCTAGAACGTAATTTGCAATCTCCACAGCACTAATTCATGGTTTCATTTCACTACTGGATCTATAGTGTCCATTCACCTTTCTCTTTTTTCGTCGACATGCTAGCTACCTAGATCTGCCAATTGATGACGATTTTCCGGTGACCGCAGCATTTTGCAGGCGAATAACATAGGTAAATTTGATTTTCTATAGTGTGTTCATCATCATAACATTGTCAATAACCCTAATTTGTAATCTTCGCAGCAATAATTTGAAGTTTCAGATCTGCGCAACCTTACAAATCTAATATCATTAGTCTGACAAACGTGCGGGTTCATCTAGGGTAAACCCTAAACTACAGTTATTCTATTTGATTATTACGATATTTATCCATTGTACTATTTGGGGGGACAACAAAACAGTCGCATGTTGATTTCCCTAGGTTTATATGTTTGTACGAGAGTTGTTTGCTGGAATTATTTCACTACGTTACTTTTGTGCACTAGATTTACATACTCTGCGTTGTTATATTGCTGGTTATAATTCGGATTGATGAGTTATAAGGGATATGAAGTAGTACTCTATGTTGTTATATTGTTGGCACTTGCTGCTTAGCTTAAGATTAATTCTGTATTGATTTCAGAGTGTCATTGTATACGCTACACTATTTTATATACACTATCTATGTTGTTGCATTAATGTTGATGTCCTACGACTAACAATACAATCTGTCATGAATTTTATGGACAATACCACATTCTTGGCTTGCACATGGTTGTTTGTGACTATTTTGTCTATTCTAATCGCCTATGAGAGGCAAGAGGAATATGACAGGGCTGAAAAGAAACATAAGCAAAGTGCTCCACCAAAGTACCTAATCCTATACAAGATTTTAGAGCAACTTGCCTTTTTGGAGAGACTAACGAATAAGACGCATAAACAATGTTTTAATAACCTCTGGATGTCCAATGCAGCATTTAACGAGCTCTGCCGGATCTTGCGAGATCATGGGGGTATGAAGGATGATCAGTAAATGTCAGTAAGTGAGAAAACTGTAATCTTCCTTCATACTTTAGCTCACGACCAGAAGAATAGGATCCTAAGGACTGATTTTCAAAGGAGTGGACAGATCATTAGTACTTCCTCTACCATGTGCTATGGATTGTTCTGAAACTGAAGTCTTGTTTCCTCGCAATCCCTAAGCATATAGACATTTCATGTAATGATGGTCAATGGGCATGTCTCCGGGTCTTTATTCCTTATATGTAGAAGAATACATTTTAATTTAGTATAGTGGGTTATGGCGATCAACATTATAAGCTACTTTTGCTGGTGTGACAGGTTACAATTATTTGTGCGATGGGGATACATAAACTGCGCTTCTCACACCCTAGTGGGATAATTGTTATCCACCTTTTTTTAATAACTCTGGTTTATTGTATGATTGAAAAATGCACATCATATTTGGTGCACACCTTTTTACGGTGTATCGGATAACTAGTAAAATTTGAAGTTATTTGGTTACGCAGAATAATGTACGGATAATTATGCGATGTCATTATTTCATGTGTAGAGTAACCCCAAACACTATTTACACAACCCTCAAAACACTATTTCAAGGATTACGTGGCATTCATTTTACTTATAAAAAAAAAAGTGTCGTTCATTTAGCAGATTTTTTATTCTATTTATCTGTCATCTTCCTAACAAGACCAAAAAAGGAACATTCCCTTCTGCTAGAAAAACTTCTTCATTCACTCTTGGACACCACTCGGTACAAGCAATAGTACAGAACTATGCAGATCTTGTTATGGCTAAGTTGGAAGTCTTGGTTCCGTGATTCCTTCAAAGATTCCTCCCTCTCAAAATGCCATTTCTTGGACATGTTTTCAGCCTAGAATCACAAAACCAGAAAACTGAAGAAAAAAAGGCATAATTAGTAACAAACGGCGATAAGGCCGAGTTTCTACGGCGTGGAATAGATAAGTTAACATGTCCTCTACCAAGACATGAACAAAGACCTCACTTATAGCATACTTACGTTGTGCAGTTCAAATTTTGATGCTATTAGAACAAAGACCTCACTTACGGTTTTATTTTTCATCTCTCTGAAAATGGTCGGAGAACATAAATGGTGTCCAAAAGAAGAGAAGATTGCAGTAAATTCTTAAAATTGAATAAGCAGAACTCACTATGAGATAGCCCTGCAGCTGCAAAATAGGCTAAATGCTACAAAATAGCTAAATACCTTTAGGCCCCGTTTACTAGGCGGAATTACCTGTCATTATGATGGAATTAGAGTACAATTCCACGTTTACTACACACA
>JAOWBN010175699.1:0-17893 GCA_028565015.1 Pinguicula moranensis
TGATTGAACCTCTGGTTTACATTCGTTTCTAGCGTAGTAGTTGGCTAGGAGTTGATGTTCCATGTTTGATTGGGTTTCTACGGCATAATACGTTTCTTCCAAATCCGTTCTTTCCCATCCTTCTATTTAGTGTAACTTTTCGTTGGGTTGCACAATCTATCCTTTTATTTTGGTCAATTTCAAAATTTGATTGATTCATGTGTTTCTATTGATAAAAGAATAAGTTCTCGACTCCACGTTTACATTCCGCTAGCAAAAATCCACATCATTTGGTATCAAAGCGAGGTTTGAATTATTCTTGTTGGAAATTTATTTATATTACGAATCCTAATCGTGTTTGTCTGTATTTTCAGATCTGCAATTTCGAAAATTGCTCTTTCAGTCCAAAAAGCTTGTTAGATCTATCTTCGGGAGTCATATGTAAGGACTTAGAAGTCTCGTTTTTCAATTCCGTTTTCACATTTCGAGTTCTTGTAGGGTTCTGCTCGACACAGGATTGACCAAAAAAATGGAAAAAAATATTATTTTATTCAAAAAAAAATTCAAAAATAAAAAATAAAAAAAATTCTGTTGGTCGAGAATCCCTAGTTTTTGTCCCAGAAATAAAATTTTGAATTTTCAGAGTGTTTTCGGGTCTTTTTCATCAAGAACGCTTCTGATTTGTTTGGGTACTGTTTGTTCGGGTTTAATCTGTAGAGCCTTACTGTCCGTTTGCTTGCTGATTTTTGCATCCTTGGGTCACTTTTTGCATCTTAGTTTTCATTGCACTTGAATTGGAATTTGCGGAGAAAAGATAGTGGTAAAAGTGAGTGAACCCGGCTCCTCACTATATTCTAAACTTTTTATTGAGAGAAATTGATTGGAGTAATTTTTGGGGGTTACATTTGGGGAAGTGAGCTCTTAATAAATCTATTTTCTTCTTGTTTGCTTGTTTATGATGCAGACGATAGCAATGGCAAGAAGAATGCTTATGGTAGTTTGACATCCACTACAATGGATGACCGTGTGGCCAACTTGGAGACCATGTTCAGGGAGATACTAGCTAGGCGGCCCGCACCACGTGCCACAACACCTGAACCCTCCATCCGAGACCACATGAATGGCCCTCCTAACAACAAGTATGTACACGTTCGTGAGGAGGATCTTTGTGTTGATATTCGAGGATAGACTGAGGACCAAGATTCATTGAGAAATATTAAGCAGACCATCCCGGAATTTTGTGGTAAGCCTGATCCTGAAGCATTTCTGGCTTGGCAGAAACAAATGGAGCACATCTTTGAGCTTAATAACTTCTCCGAAAGTATCAAGGTAAAATTAGCTATCTCTCAGTTTAAAGATGACGCTTCTACTTGGTGGAAACATTTTAAGCGGAATAGGGATCGAGATATGGAAGTACCGATTGAGACATGGAGAGCCCTTATGATTCATATGAGGAAAGCTTATGTTCCTGGTTCCTATGTTCGTCAGTTGAAAGATCAATTGCTAGATCTACGCCAAGGTAATCGTTCAGTTATTCGATATTATCATGAGAGACTATCCTTGAAATTGAAAGCAGGAGTAGAAGAAGATGTTGAGTTACCCAAGGCTAGATTCATCTATGGTCTCAATCAGAATATTCGGCATCGATTGGATAGGTACACCCTTCACTGTCATGATATTGAGGAATTATTGTCCTATGCAGAGATGATTGAAGGAAACTATCGAGAACCAACTGCTAATTGTACGAAATCCATTATTTCTACGAAAGGAGGAGTGAACCAATGGCCTAGAAAGGATCGTTTAGAATCTGATCAAAAGGTGAACGATGGGGGAGATGTATATAGTGAGGATGAGATTGAGGAGGGTGATCCAAGCGCCCTTAGCCTAGTATTGACTGGTGAGATTGTGAACACCGAGTTGTCCTATTCAAGAAAAGAGGAAGTTGTTGTTTCACAAAAAAAAATCATTTCTTGTCGAGAAATCAGAAAAAGATTTGAGTTTTCCAACCGACATCGTGGTAGTTTCTATAACTGATTCTTCACTTCAGAAAATAGGGAAAAAGTCCAAGTTCTATTTTCCGAGCAGAGACATCCAAATCATATCAGGTTGTTTGATTTGTACCAGGACCTGCGATAGGCTTGAATGCAGTGCTTTCACGTTGTGATTGGACTCACATCTTTCAGGGGACTTCTTACCTTAATAGTGACCAGTGGTTGTTGCGAGTGTAATTTTTGGTTCAGACTTGAAGCAAGATAGTTTTGAAGAAGAACCACCTTTCAGGTTTGTAATGATTTCATGTTCCATTTTGAGTATTATTTATGTGAATGGTTCTTATGATTTATTAAAGAACGTCAATCCCAAAATCAAAATTCGAGGGCAAATTCTTTTCAAGAAATAGGGAATGATACAATCTTCAATAGTAATTTTGATCTTGTTATCAGCTTATGTAGAGTATTCTAATTCACATGAAGATTTGGATTCGAGGTCGAATCCTTCCCATGAGGGAGGGGATGATATGAATGTTGGAGGCTCTAGATGAATTTGGATTCTTGCATGGTTTAAAGTAATTGGACCCTGCAATGTAAATTATAGCAAAAAGCAATTTCGTGGTTTCTTCCAATCAGAGGTACAAACATGGTCGAATCAAACTGGAAATTTAACTGGAGTCATAAGACTCATTGGGCGTCTTCTTGTTCAAAGGAGATTGATTTTAACAGTCCGATTGTGAGATATGAATTTTGGAATAGACTGCTTTTGTTCATTCACAATCTACTATTCACAACATTGTGCTATCTCGGTGTTATAGGTGATCGGAGGTCTGAATGTGTTCTACCCTGCTCTCTTTAATGCAATCTAAGAAGCCTTAGCCAATTTAAGTCAGGAGATATTTCTCTTAGGGCTTTTGACCTTGCAAATATAATGAGTAGAGGCTGGGGGTCCTGAACAAGTCGTGATCTTAGATTGCAGCACAACAGTAGGATTATATATTGGCCAAGATTCACTTCTGACAGTAAATGATTGGCCCTGTTGAGTCTTGCTAAATTTAACTGGAATTTGCACCATCTTAGTGGTAGATTTTGTGTGGTGAAGGCACAGGGGATTTCTGATACGGATACTTAGCCAGATTAACCCGAAGCTTATAATTCCCAAACCAAACTTGATTTAAATGTGAGCTAAGCAAATCCATGTCGAATATATCAGTGAACTCCACGAAGCCAAAAGACAAGCCATTTTTTCCTGTTTTATTAACAATGCGCAAGGCTTTAAAATATCTGATGCTTCTCAGCATCTTATCGACCTGCTCAGATGAACAATTTTTTAGGAAGTTGAAAATGAAAAAGGTGGCAGATAGTTTACCTCCATGAGGGCCCAGTCAAGTATAGACCGGCAGTGAAGACTATTTTCCCAACACATGGGCATATGATATAGTTGGTTGTCTATAGAATGATAAGTCGCACATAACTGTGCGATGATGGGTTGGCTTGGAGAAAGGCACGCCGCATTAGTCGCAGTTGGTGTGGAGGAATATGCCATTGCGAGTCCATTAAGTAACCAAAGAGGATCTTCAGGTACCGTGCAAGGAGGGGATCATATGTATCATAAATGAAGAAGAATGGTAATACCTAGGCACCAATGGTGTGCCTGGGGAGAGGAGCACTCTGTCTTGAAAAGTGATCCTAGAGGGACACATCGATAACTGCTCTCAGACCAAGATTGGCTATGGAATTGGAGTGAGACCGATAACCTTACTGTTCATAAGGAATCACCATTGTACGGAGAGAACTTCGATTTGGAGTAAACTTGTTGTATCTTTTAGACTATAATACATATATATTTCAAAATTGGGTAGGGATGGGTTGGGTGTTGGGGCAGGGAACTCCATCTGTGGCCATAATGATCTGATTCATAAACCCAATCAATGCTCCATCTCTGCACGGACACTTTGACCTCACATGATCTAGTTAAGTTTTGATAAAGTTGCAGCCAGGTTGAGAAATGTGATAGACAATGAACGTTTTATGTTAAATTGTGTACATAATTGTTCAAGAATTGAGTTGGATTGAGTTGTGAACAGAACTGAGTTTAGTTTTGTACCATATGCAATAGATGTACTGGATGCATCAAACAATACTCAACCTATCAACCTAAAAACATACATCTGCTGCATCAACACACAGAAACTTCAAAACTCTGCTTAATAGAATCTACACAATTTACACAGTGAAATCTGCACAATTTAGAACTCAAAACCTTGCCAGTAAATTTGCACAATTTACAACTCAAAAATCAGCACAATTTAGAACTCAAAATTCTACCAGTAAATCTACACAATGTAGAACTCAAAAATCTACACAATTTAGAAATCAATCTACACAATGGAATCTGCACAATTTAGAACTCAAAACAATCAAAATGCACAATTCAGAACTCAAAACTCAAAACTGCCAGTAAATGGACAATTAAAAACTCAAAACTTCAAACTGCAAATCCAAACCTTCATATATCATAGAAACATCTGCATACAAAAAGTTATGCAGTTTATAAGTCTGAAACCATAAACCATAATACAAAACAAAATTTACATGCAAACAACGGTAAATTAACCCTAAATCCTAGGTAAGAAATTCAGTTATGAAGTCTGTGGTGTCAGTAACAGAAGTGACGCAGGATGGATCCTCCTTCACGGGGACATGGAGGTTGTCCAGAGGCAGGAGTCTTCCACAATCGCCTCTTCATCGGCGTCAGTATCACTGTACTTAATGACGTTGGGATTTGTAGGAACATCTTCGACCTGACGGTGAAGCTTCACCGTTGGTCTGGTGGGTGGACGGTGATGGGATCTTTGTGGATACCGGTGCCCCTCCTTGTACGCTTGCGTGTACATGGGCAGCAAAAACACCATCGACCATTTTATACGGCGAGGATGCAAATGAAGCGGCGGAACAGGCAGCAAAGGAAGAGGCAAAACCATAGATGAATAGCATTGAAGGTTTCCGAATTGAGGGTTGCTCCGCGACGGAAGAACGCCTTGTACTCATGGTCGTGCATGCAAAGGACAAATCTCTTTGGCGGTCTAACTAGGCGACGACATGGCGCGGCGTTTGCCATCGGGTTGGGGAAAGACGGTAGAGTGATTTCAACTGTGGGAAGAGAACAATGAATTAGGGTTTAGGAAGAAATATTGTTATGTACTCATCAGGGGCATTTACATAAAACCACACAATTCTATCCTATTTTGGAACGATCCGTTGATTCCAACTCAATTACCAAACAAACAAGTTCCCTAATTGGTAATCCTGATAGTACTGTGCCAAACATAGGACAAAAAAAGGTAACCCACGGATAACCCGCAGAGACGGATTACTAGAGTCTGACTAACAAACGGAGCCTTGCAGTTAAAGTGTTTGCACTGTTCCCTTGTCTCCACTACACCTTTGGTTGCGGGCATCAAGTCAAAGTGTTCTCACACCTGGGAACAAACCGTTCTTTTCTTCGTGGATGGAGAACCGACTTGTGCTTGATCAAATTCTTCTTGCATCACATCAATTGTAGATGACTCTTGAATGTTGGAAGATGCTGCTTCGTCTACTAAGGATGATATTTTTCATCGATGACGTTTCATCTAAAAAGTGCAAAAACTTCATTGAAATGACAACAAAAATGCAAAACATGGGACCCCAATCCAAGAGCATAAGATGTTAAAAGGCAAAAGGGAACACCAAAACTTTAAACTATTACAGAACTATAGGCACATACTAACATAAATTTAACAGAGTGCATAAAAATCTTGAAACCTCAATGTTATAGGAGAACAAAAACTTAAGACTACACGATTAAAGAACCATAGGCACATATTAATAGGAAGTTAACAGAAACCATAAAACAAGAACAAAAACGTTGACTAAACGATCATAGAATTATAGATACATGATGACAAAAGTTTAGCCAAAAGCATAAAAAACTCAAAACCTGTGTGTTGCATGATAGAGATAAGAATGAGTTACATCAACATAAACAGAAGGCATCATTATTACAGAATAGAATTCATAATAAACCCTGTTGTGCTCTATGCAATCTTATCATTTGTTACAAGTAACTCAATAAATGCGTATTGATAATCCTTCAATTGCCTTTCACGAAAAATGCTTGTCCCTAGCTTAAAGAGAGATTTACATGGGTCCTTAGGAAACCAGGAGATTTGCGTACTCTTCAATTAGCACTGAGGGAAGCAGGCTATTTATCTTTCAGAACAAGTCCACTTGGTAATAATAGAATATAAATCTGGGAGGATGCCCCTAAGGAACTTGAAACTCTGATGCTACATGACAGGACTTGGCTTCTAAATTGGATATCAGATCTTGAACCAAGGAATACTCCAGGTAAAATGGTTGATTCTGTGACACGGTCGTGTTGGTTTCGTGTATTTGGCTTGCCTCTTCCTTTGTGGTTGATTGAAAACCTTACTGCAATAGGCAATAAAATTGGTCATATGATGCATGGATGAATGCACTGCTGATAAGTCCTATCTAGAGGCTGCTATTATTCTAGTTCAAATTGATGTCACATGTCCTATTCTGGATAAGCTTCCTGTGTATATTGATGAAATGGGATTACCCTTTACATCCTAGAAGTGGTTGATCCTCGCCCTGTCTCTCCGTGGTTTTTCAAGCATGAGAAAGATATGGATAGTTCCAGTGAGTCAGAGATTGGTGGTGATAATTATGAATATCTATCATACTCCGAGATATCCACTCCTATGACTACAACTCACTTCCTGAATGAACTTGATATTCCTCCTTCAACAGAGGCTCCCATACAGAACCTTAGTGAAATAGTCCACCCATCTCCCACTAATTTGCCAGTTAGGCAACTAGCATGGTGGACACAATCCAAACCCTTTTACTTCCGGCCAAGTAGGATCTGCCCTCCATTTCTTTCCTCCTCATATGGACACCATACTTCTCCATCTCTCCCACCTTCCCAGATTCAGAGAGTGGTAGATCATGTTTCAGTCACTCCCCTAAACTTGCCTCCTGTAGGCTCTGATCCCCTTCCATCTCTCCCACTTTCCACACCAGACCCCCTTCCATCTCCCCCACTTTCTACACAAGACATCATTCTATCTCTCCCACTTTCCACACAAGACTCCATCCCATCCCTCCCACTTTAGACAACAGATTTCCCTCCTTTAGACACACATTCACTCCCAGCTCCTTCCACACCAAAGAGATTTCTTGTTTTCAAATCGAAGGGTAATGGACCAAAGACCAGGAGTCAAACAAGAAAAGAGCTAGATCAGGAAAGGGACAAGAACATAAAGGTATTAGAATCTTTGTTACATCAGTTAACCACACAACTTGAGAGCTCTCCTCCTGCTCTTCCGGCTGCAGAGATCCCCTCATCTCTAGTGGTACAACCTTATCAGCCAACAAAGGAAATTAAAAAATACTGGCATTTGGGCAGCAAATTGGGTTGGAATATCCTTTGAATACTCAAGAGATCAAAGAGATAATATCCACTTTGAACATTGATAGCAAGGAAGCTAAACATCAGACCAAGAACTCTGTGGGTACTGTTATTGGTAATGATCTCACAGAGCACTCAACATTTAAATGAAGCTCATCACTTATAATGTGAGAGGACTTGGTGCCCCAAGTAAAAGAATAATAGTCAAAGAATTCTTGTTACATGAGAAACCATCTTTCTTTAGTGCTCAAGAAACTAAACTAGCCTACATAGATGAAACATTTGTAGCATCTTTATGGTATGACCTAAATTATGATTGGCACTTCCCAGGATCTAATTGACAATCTGGTGGCTTATTATGTGATAGAACTTGTTTCTGTAAAAGTGCTTTCATTTCCGATAAAGATTATAGGGATAGCTGGGCACTGGCTTGAAGACAATATAGCTTCCAACATTTTGAATATCTATGGAGCATCTGATCTAACATCTAAACGGTCTCAGTGGGAATCTATCAGAAGGTCCTATGCTAATCATGAAACAGAAAAGTAATGCTCGATGGGAGACTTTAATGCAGTACTATCTTCCACCGTGAGAAAGGGGAGAAACAACAGGACTAATAACCAGGAAATAGCAGCATTCAGGGACTTTGTGAATGATCTTGGTTTGATAGATCTGCAGATGGAAAGTAGGAGATTCACATGGCATCTAAAGTCAATGAAATCCATGAGGAGATTGGATAGATTTCACATTAATGATCAATGGATAGAACAACATCAGGACTAGATACAAACTGGATTAGCTAAAATAGACTCGGATCACTATCCTATTTCCCTATCTATCCGACATATCAACTAGGGTCCCAAACCTCTTAGAATGTTAGATGAGTGGCTAGACCTAGAAGATTTCAATGCATTGATCACTTCTACATATATTACTGCAGAAGTATACGGATATGCCAGCTTCAGAATTCATTGAAAATCAAAGCTATCAGAGAAGTACTGAAGGCTTGGAACCTGTCAGCTCCTAGAAACTTACAGGTAGTGCGGAAAAATCTTATGCGACAATTATTTGACTTGGAGATCCAAGCTGAAATCAATTGTTCATAAACATTGATGCAAGAAATAACCTTACTCAGAGACAAAATAGAGGTAACCACAAGGAAAATGGACTTCACAACATCTCAGAAATCCATAATTCAATGGCTTCAATAAGGAGATGCTAATTCAGCTTATTTTCATGCCTGGATAAGAAAAAATAGAAAGTAAAACACTATACAAGGAATATGGGACAGGGGTAGACATCTAGAGGAACCTATGCATATACAAGAATGCTTTAGATGTCACTTTCAAGAGAGATTCACAGAAAAAACTCTGGGAGAGGCCCTCTATTCGAAACATGCAATTTGGCAAATTATCACAGTGGAGCAAAACTGCTCTGGTAGCTCCTTTCAATGAGCAGGAGATATTACTAGCAATCAAAAGTTGTGGTAGTTGAAAGAGTCCTGGTCCTGATGGAGTGAATTTGAAAATCTTGAGACACTTTCTTCCCACATTCCTATGTGACATATACCTCTACTTCAAGGAGTTCTACAGAAACTGCAAGTTAGCCAAGGGTACAAATGTTGCTCACATCTTTCTCTTAGATAAAAATGATACTCCTCTCAGAGTACAAGATTATAGGCCAATTACTCTCATTGGTATTCTGCCAAAGATACTCTCCACAGTGTTAGCACAGCGAGTTCAAAACACCATCCAAGAAGTTATATCTCCTCCACAAATGGGGTTTATAAAAAACAGGAAATTATTAGATGGTGTGTTGATAGACAATGAGGCCATTGATGAGGTAAAAAAGTTGAGGAAACAATCTCTTATATTTAAGGTGGATTTTGAGAAAGCGTTTAACAAGGTTAACTGGAAATATTTGACAGAAATGATGATGCAAATGAACTTCCCGCAGTGTTGGATTTGGTTGGTGCAGGAACTTCTATCCTCGGTTCCTTCATCTATTCTCATCAATGATAGTCAATTAAGGGAGTTCTTTCCAAGGAGAGGGGTGCGCCAAGGAGATCCTTTATCTCCCTCTCTGTTCATTATTACAGCAGAAGGCCTCTCAAAAATGATCAACAAAGCCATTGAGATGCATCTCTTCAAACCCCTTCAGATTGGCAGAGATAAGGTTCCTCTAAGTCATCTTCAATTCGCTGATGATACCCTAATATTCGGTGAGCCAAGCTGGGATAACATTCAAGCAATCAAAGCTATCTTGATCAACTTTGAACTCACCTCGAGTCTAAAGGTAAATTTCACCAAAAGTAACCTTAATGGGATAGGGATGCAAGCTGATCTTACAGAAGAAATGGCAGCTTGCTTAATAGCCGTACGTAAAGGTGTCAAATAGAGGTTTCTAGCAGCCCCTTTCAAGGGCCGTCCAATGTAACTAAAAATCCCCTACCACTGACGCTAACCTACCCTACCAAAGATCTGAATAAGCCTTGCTAACACTGGCCAAGTGCTAGATAAGACTCATAGTATTAAAGATCCTGATTGCTGGCCTATTTAAGATTTAGAATTGATTCATTACCTTGGAAGTACCTGGGCTTACCTCTTGGTGCCAATCAAACACGTTCCACAACTTGGTCTCCAATAGTAAAGAAATTTGAGCACTCTCTCAGTTCATGGGAACACCAGTTTCTCTCTCGGGTGGAAGATCAACCCTTTTAAACTAAGTCTTGGCTACTTTGCCTTCTCATTTCTTTGCTTTTTATAAAGCACCTAAGAAGATTATTAAATATCTGACTGCTATCCAAAGGGATTTCTTCTGGAATAAAAAACCAAATAAGAGAACTATGTGTTGGACACCTTGGAAGAAGATCTGTTTACCTAAATCAGTAGGGGGATTAGGAGTAAGACACATTGGATTCTTTAATCTAGCAATGCTAGGGAAATGGGGAGCAAGACTACTAATGGAGAGGACAGCCTTGTTTCAAAACTCCTACACTCGAAATATCATCATTATGGACAACTGCACATTGGGGATTATTATGCATTACCTGCCACTCCTTACTCTGCAGGTAACAATGTTGTTCAGAAGAGAGCCTTAACATATGCATATCGATGGTGGAATGACATCCAAGAGCTTGTTAACTCCATCTGGTTTAAGGAAAAAATTACACTGCAAGTAAGAAATGGTAACAGATTTAGGTTCTGGCTAGACCCATGGCATCACAACTGTCCTCTAGCAACTCAATTCTCCAGACTGTATAGAATCACATCTATACCAACAACAAGCATATGAGAAATGGGGCACTTTCATAATGGATCATGGAACTGGCGCAGAAATATAGAAGCCTCTGAAGATATTGAACTGAATAACCTTCTCTCTTATTTGCAGGGTTGTCCATCAATGTCTGAAGAACATGACAGATATATATATTCAAGGGAAACTCAGATGGAAGATACACTGTCAGAATGGCTTATACATACTTGGCCTCTGTACAGTCTTCCCCATACAACATTCAGGAAGTCTCTCTATTAACTTCCACATGGAACACACTTGCACCCCAAAAAATACAAATCTTTATATGGAAACTGTTGCAGGACTCAATACCCACACAAGGTGCAATGATGAGAAGAGGCTTGATATCAGAAGATCAATCACACTACTGCACTTTATGTCTCACTTATTTAGAAACTAGACCGTACTTATTTTCTACTTGCTTCCATGCGATACAAGTATGGAAGGGGCTTGTCTCATGGCTCCAGCTGCAACTCTCTGATTCCTTACTGGACCACCTACCTTCATTGACAACATTCTCATCTTTATGCCCCTCTGAGACCAACCTTCCAGCATGGAGAACTCTATGGTGTTTAGCAGTTTGGCAAATAAGGCTTGCCAGAAATAACAGTTATTTCCGAGCCATACAAGTTAACCCAACATTGATTTGTGAGAACACCAAGAGATCCACATGGTGGTGGATTAAAGCAAGAAAAAAAAGTTCCTTTGATTATACCTTAACAGACTGGACGGTGCAACCTATTGTTTGTATAAAGAATTGAAATCCACCAGTGAAGCTGCCCTCATCCCAAGAACTGATTACACGAGGTCAAAGAGAGCTCCACCTGCAAGAAATGAAGGAGGTTATGGATCAGAAAATCAAGATCAGAGCAATACACGAGTGGACAATTTTTTATGAAAATCAATTACATGAAATGCTGTGAAGAAGGTAGGGGAGGACAGTTGCAAACCAAGAGCATTTGACTTGGATAACACAATAAGAAATTAGTCACCTCTTAGAGATGAACTGATATTTGAGGATCATAAAAGAGCTGTGCAGAAGACATCTAAAGACCACGAAATTATGGATCCAGGGACTCCAGCGAATACGCCATGACTTGTGGAACATGATTACATAAGGAGCCATCTATTCTACGGACTTGGATAGGTTTTGGCATTACATCTAAGAAGCTTCAGAGGCCATTCAAGAGCTTAATACAAGGATGGCTACACACGTTGACTAGCAACAAAGATACACTAAGAGATATGTCTTAGTAGGATAATGAGGATGGTTGTTACCTTGTAAGTGATCATATTTTCCGTCTAACCGGATATATCCTTTATTCATTACAGGGATAGCTCATCAAACAGGAAGAAGCTATGTACCGGTATTCCTATAAAAAAAAGGATATCGATAAGTTGATAGTCATGATAATCTGTTTGATGAAAAGTGGGAATGGCGATGAACTAAATGTGGAGATGCTTGTGCGTTCATGAGGTTAGGGGAGCCATGTACCCGATCACCCTTAGCTATACTAGAGGATAAGATGGAAGAGCAGGAAATTATAGTTCATGATCGAGGTAGCAATCACTGATTTTACCCTATTAGGTCCTTTGCTCATCGGGAACTAGTCTCGAGCTTGTATTCTATTTTGTTGTTTTCCATTTCCTTTTTCCTTGTAAATATTTTCAGTATACATGGAATTTGGCTTATCAAAAAAAATAAAACTCAATAAATGCGTACACTCCATGGATCAATCTAAGTCCAAAACACAGGCGTACGAATGGTATTGATCGGCATTTGTTCAAAAATATTAAAGTTACATCCACATCACATTCAAGTAGACAGAGAATAAACCTATTCAATGAAGAAAAGGAAGTAAACAATTCCAGCTCAAAAGAGTAGTCAAAAAAATATCAAGCTCGCATTTATAGCCAATACACTTCGATATACTTCATAGAAATTTCTACTAAATCAGTCATCAAGAAGGAGAATGAAATCCGATCCATGAAAGTATGAAGAAATCACTCACAACTCTGGTGGGCGAGTAGGTCGTGAGAACAAACTTGTGGTTGCTATCGTAGTCCTTGTAGAGGAGATCTAACGAAACATTAGATATAAAAAAGTAGATGAAGAGTCAAAATTGTGACCTGTGGCGTTCTGGTCAAGTGAAGAAATGCATCTTAGTCATAGGATTAAAAGGCAACGAAGGCTCATATTGAAACCCTAGCATATAAAAGGAAGAAAGTCTTCCGCCGCACAATTCGTTTGATTCATCTTCCTTCTCTGTCATCGAGAGCGTCTCACTCTCAGTCTTTATTATCCTGTGAGATTATTCACTGTATTATGCAATTAGCCTTGTATTTCATTGA
Organism: Pinguicula moranensis; assembly: GCA_028565015.1. NCBI lineage: Eukaryota > Viridiplantae > Streptophyta > Magnoliopsida > Lamiales > Lentibulariaceae > Pinguicula > Pinguicula moranensis. Next base: position 13,093 of record JAOWBN010175699.1, read on the forward strand.
GTTTATGCAAGATCTTGTGGCTAGGAATGCAGATTGAAGAATATTGTTACTCTAGTTCAAGAAAGGCCGGTGAAGGCCCTTCTGCGTGCATTCGATCAAGAGTGTTTGGCTGGTTTTAAGTGATTCGATGTAGAAAGATTGTACAGAACACTTCTCATTTGGTTTATAGTGAAAAAGCACCACATGCAGTAATCTCTATCTGCTAAAGTGAGATGCTCATTGTGGATTAGTCAATTTTTTTGAAATTTTGATGCCATGGCATAAATCTTGTGTTCTTTATGTTTTCTTCGCATATTTATCGATTATTCTAACAATAGGTGAATCTAGCATTCAAAATATTAACCGTATAATTGATTTTGAAATAACACAAGTATTTTCTAAAATCAGAATTACTATTAATCTGAAGCAGAATTAGACAAACCTGGCTGCTGGGATGTGGGAAGGAAGAAAGAATGTTGACCCTGTACAAGACGAAGAGTGAGTGTCTAGTCTAGGGATTGGGAAGGAAGAAGGTCAACCGCTGGGATTTGGGAAGAAAGAACTGAAGAAGAAGAAAACGAACTAGTTCTGATTTCTGAACTCTTAAGAAGTTTGAAGGCTGAACTAAAGCAATTAGATTAGATAAGGATGCAGGTCGGACGAACGAATGCGTTTGCATTTTCATTTGATTTCAATTTCATCAATATCAAATGGCTACGCGAAATGATCGCATTTGGTATAAAATAAAAAAATAAAATAAAAATTATTGATTCAATATCTATAAAACTCAATATCGTATCAAAACTTTTTGATAATCATATCCGGGAACCATTACCAAAAACCCAACAAAAAATTGATTTTTGATATTGGTTCCTAGTGATTTTCAGTATTACCAAAAACCGAGATTCTCCTGAGCCTTACATCTAGTCATTTAAAACTTAAAAAAATTGATCTACTTGAACTCACCATTTCTTCCTCTTATATGCTTTTGGCTTTATTTGATATTACATATATTATAGTAGAGGGTAAATCGAATCAAGCCCAGTGAATCCCACCCTTAAGTAGAGTATGTTGCAAATAACAATTGTCCCGTATATAATACCTATTAAAAAACAAAATACATCAAATTACTTCTAGTCTCACGGATACAACAAAAATTATTTTTAATCTCATATGATTTTTAGTTCCATAAGATTCAATAAACTCACCATCTTCACTTCTTTTGATGTGCTTAACTGCAATAACATTTTTAAATAACAATATATATATATATATATAAGTTGAGACAAAGTAAAAGTGAAATAATATATAAGAAAATCAAAATATAACAAATGAAATAAATAAATAAAACATTAATCACACTATATCCATTTTGGAATCCTAAAATTCTCATATGTCGTCGACCGCTGACCGCTGACTCACTATCACTATTGCTTGCGCCGTTATACTTGTTATCATGCCAGGAAAACATTACGACGAAAAGAGGCCTAAGGGTGAATTTGATGTCGGGTCAAAAGGCGGATAGAAAACGATTACCTGTTGTTATCAAACTTTGTCCCTTGTTTGGTATACAAAATATTTTGGCCCGTTGTCCGTTGGATAACTTCTGGGTAGGGTTTGAAGGCGGACTACTCCAACATTTTTATCCGCCTTCGCATGAGGGTTTACGCGAACCATCAATTATCCGGCGTGGTTAAAACCTAAATTGCTCTTACACTTATCATTTATTACAAATGCACCATGCATAAATTGTTCAAAAAAATAATTAACATATTAAATTAAATTATTATACTAATTTATTTATTTAATTTATTATATTAATTTATTTTATTTTATTTAATTATTATAATTAATTAAAATTATTATAATAATTAATTAAATTAATTTAAATTATTATATTAACTAATTTAAAGTATTATATTAATTAGTTAAATTTATTTAAATTAATATATAAATTAATAAAATTATATTAATTTTATATTAATAAATAAGTATTATACTAATTAATTTAATTATATTATTATATTAATTAATCAAATTTATTTAAATGGTCATATTAGTTAATTTAATTTATATTAATTAATTATTATATTAATTAATTAAATTAATTAATTAAATTAATTTAAATCATTATACTAATTAATTTAATTAATTTAAATTATTATAATAATTAAATTAAACTATATTAATTATTAAATTAATTTATATTATTATATTAATTAATTTAATTTATTTAAATTATTATATTAATAAGCTTAAATTATTTAAATTATCATATTAATTAATTAAATTATATTAATTATTATGTTAATCAATTTAATTTATTCAAATTATTATATTAATTAATTTAAATTAGTTAGAAAATATTATATGTATTTGGGAAGGACATTTTGGTAATAGCATTATATTTATCCGATATTGCAGATAGTCCACCTTTCAATCGCCTGATACCAAACGAGAAAAATCGATAAGCAACTATCCAAAGTGGCCACTACCAAACGGCGGATGAAAAAATTTATCCGGAGTAAACTTGGAGTTATCGATGAAGGCGGATAACTCCAATCCAAGTACCAAACGCACCAAAGGTCAATTGCATCGGCGGAGCCAGAAAATTTGGTGGAGGGGGCAAATTTTTTTGGTAACCAAGTGAAAAGTGCTTAAAGTGTTGAAGCAGTGTTTGCAACTGTTTTTATAAATTTCTTTTGGCAGTTCAACCACAGTTTTTATTTTTGAGTGTCTGTAAAATCTATTTCTACTTTTACTTCGGCGTTGGAAAAACTAATTAAACCTATAATCCCGAAGCAGGTAGATAAGTGCTTCTGTGTTGGGAAAGCAGATTGTGACATTTTTGTAAATAAGTAAAATACATATTTAAGATATTTTTATCCTAATAAACATTATCATAATCCAAAATTATGTTTCATAAATATTTCTTGAAGGGTATAATTAAATTTTTCTTTATAACTATAGAAAAATCTAGTTACAATTAAAAATATTTTCAAACACTATTATTGTAATTTTTAATGTAACACTGCAGTTTTTGCAAACATACAACGTTTATCTACAAATTACTTTTTTGGATTATCTCCATTGTAAAGTATTTTGCAAAAGTATAAGCATTTGTAAACACACACACCTAATTGGATTAAAAGTAATATTTTGTATCATGTGATAATACAAGTAATTTTTAAAGTATGGTGTGAAAATGAAACTGATTTTATTCCAAACAAAAACAAGCCAAATAGGTTTTTGAAGTTGAAGTTGAAGTTGAAGTTGAAGTTGAAGTTATAGGATGAGGCATAAGAGTCTTGTAACCGTGGGCCGAGTTGCAATTTGAGAAATTAAATACCCAGGTTGTCGCCCTGCCTAAGCCTAACCACTGACAAGGGCTTCATATTCCAATTTGATTTGATTTTCTTCGGATTTTCCTCGGAAAACCACGATGAATAGTGACGACGGCGAAGAGGTGAAAATTGAAGAACTCGTTACGAACCTTTCTACTTACAAAGGCCAGCTTCAACAGGTAATTTTTTCCGTTTTTGAATTCTGTCGTAATTTAATTGTTGACCGGGTAGATTGGGCTTCCGTCTAGATGCTAATACTTTTAGGTATTTGGTTAGCGAGGATTTTAGATTGCTGAGGTTGAACTTCGATGTTTCTAACAATTGGCAAGTCCTTGTTTCTAAATGAGCTGAATTAATGTACTTGGTTAACGTGGTTGAAATTTGGAGCTCCTAACTTGTTTAACATGACTCAAGCCTGACGTTATGAAGTGTTCTTCTTCAAGAGAGATTGGAGAGGCCACGTTAAGGGAACAGAATATTTTGGTGGTTCATTTTCCTTGTGGCAAAGATTGAGTCCCGATGGTTGAGAAATGCATTCGGTATCTGAAGGAAGAAGGGATGTAGGATAGTGTTACTCGATATAGGAAGAGGAGAAGATAATAATATATATGCTGTTGAAAACTCCTGCTAGAAACACTCAATTGAGAGTGAGGAGAACCAAGAGTCTCAACTCCAATCCTGATATCAAACTTTGAAGTTGAAGTATCAGATGGACTATTTATTGTATTTGCAACATTAGGTTACTATAGTATTAACTAGGAGCCCTAATTTTATTATAATACTATCATCTTAAACACAACCATCACAACCACAACTTATCCAGTGTATTTTCAACCAAGTTGGGGTTTAGGATCAGATGTACGCGACCTTATGCTTGTAATTACACAAAGAGGTTGTTTTTGTTACAACCCATTATGCATTGCTTCATTTGATGTATAAATTTCAACAATAACGTACCCAGTATATTTTCAACTAAGTTGGGGTATGGGGTCAGATGCACGCGACCTTATCTTTATAATTATACAAAGAAATCATTTCCGTTGCGAGCCATGATGTATAAATTCCAAAAACTTCATTAATTGAAGCAATGAAATTTAATAGAGTCATTTTGATCTAGTCCATTATTAGCACAAAGTTAAAAAAATTGTCAATGATGACTCTTTCGGCTCCATTTGCAATGGACACAATCATCTTGAACACAATACAATGCAATTACTCAGGCCTACTTCAGACTTGTTATATTTTTTCTCACTGACATTTTCTTTTTACGTAACCAGGTTCGCATATTATTGAATGATGACCCACAGAACACTGAATATTTGGACATGGAGAAAGGACTTGGGGAGGTGATCGATTTTGAGAAATATCTTCTTGTACCCTTGTTTTCTTTTCAAGTTCTTTTTCCATGAAAGAGATGGTTGGGATGGTCTTATTGTATTTTAGTTTCATATGAACTTTTAGGTGCTAGAGCTTCTTTT
>JAOWBN010175710.1:0-17892 GCA_028565015.1 Pinguicula moranensis
GTTTCTGTGGGATTATTTAATGCTTATGCTTTTTCTGGTAATTTTTTCTCTGGGGTTCTGAAACTCGGATTGATTTTTGCCCAGTATTTAAAATTTGGTTTCGGGGCTTCTGTTAAGCTTTCTAAACCATTAGTTTGAATTCTTTGTTTTCTAGCTTCCAAGATTAAATTTTAGATCTCTGGGGTTTATTTTTTGGCCTACTTGGTGTGGTTTTTGTGATTTTTCAATCAAAATTTATTTGGTACGACCGTTCGAGCTGGTTCATCTACTGTAATTCGTGGAATCATGGAATTGCTTAAGATGCTATTGAATTGGTTCAGTTTTGGGAGTCCGATCCTTCCTCGCTTGAGTTCATGTGTTGGTAAAACGACGGACAGTCTTTTACTAGATGATTTCTGGTCTTATTTCAACTAGACTTGTTATTTTTGACACACCTAGCAATTTCCTGAAGCTTAGGACTTTGCCCTCCATAGTCAACTTCCTGTTTTTCTGCAGTTAGACAGAAAATATAATTAGTTTGCCTATGGCTGCCGTTGATGCTCTTGACAATCTTCATACTACATGCTCAAGCATTAAAGTTATTTAGTTGTGCTTTTCATTTTTGATGCTAAGAACTGCATATAGTTTTGGTCTATCATTTGATTCAACCACTTGAGAGTACCCGAGAAAAAGGTATCACATGAACGAAATGCAAACTCCATACTTTACTTAGATCCTCTAGTTTCTTATCCTTGACACCTTGGTTTCATGATATTTATGTAGCTATTATTCCTTAAGAAGAATATAGTTGTAGTTCAACTCTGTTGTACGGGTATACATATCTTCTTGTCTCATCCAAGGAGGAATCCTGCTGTTATCAGTACAGTCCTAATAGGAAGTTTATAGTGCTTTGGAGAATCTCCTCTTGATGTGCTCCACTTATTACTTGGTCCATTGTACTGACACGGACATTAATTGAACGAAAATTAACTTGAGAATTCATAGCTTCAGGAAGCTGTGAAAGGTAATATAAATCCATTTTCTTGGCCTTTTGTGAACTGAAGTGTTGTCTTGGTTGATTGTGCATCTCTTGCAGTCTAAACTCACAGCTTTCTTGAGAACACTATGTTTTAGATGGGGCAATATTTCCTCAGATTAAAAGATTTATTTTTTATCTACCTAAGCCTGTCGATTACCCAATAATATGTTTTGAAGAGCATAAGTTTCCCTTGATAGATGATCCTACTATTTAAATAAATGCGTGGTCATGGTTCTCTCTTTTCTGAAGGTCCCTAATTCCAGAACTTAACTTTATGTAGACCCATTACGTTCTGCTGCTCTCCTCCTTTAAAGAGCAGCTGCAACAGCACGTTCGAGTACATGCCATGGAAGCAGTCATGGCTTGCTGGGAGCTTGAGCAATCTTTGCAGAGCTTGACAGGTAATCATCTGATTCAGTATCAGCATTCCTCTACATTTTGTATGAATTCATGTTTATTTTCGTCGATCTTTTCTGGCTGGCATATAACTCCGAAGAAGCCACTTTAATTGCATCAGTCTATTCAGTTAACTCCAGTATCTTTTCTGAGGTACGGGTACTGCTACGTACATCTCACCCTCCCAGATCCTACTTAAGTACAGGACTTACTGGTTATGTTTAGTTTGATTTGGTCAGTTAACTCCAGTACATGTAGGACATTCCATGAGCGGGGAAGTACTACTCTCTTTTCTGCAGTCAGCTGAGCTCTCCTATTTCTTGGGTGTTATGGAAACTTGAAAATCATATACATTTATACTGTGGTATCAGAGGCTAAATTAAGCAGATGTTCCGTCCTCTTCAATCCTTGGTGACACTGTTGACACTTCGCTTTCGTGCTTCAATTAACATATCGGGATCAACTAGCCTATCTGTTAATGTCACGTACCTGGATAGCTTTAGCATGTCTTAACTGAACAGACAAAGAAACCTGATGTTTGCCTTTCAACATGAGCTCCTGTCATTTAACCATAGCACAGTATAACTTATCAGAGACTGTCCTCTCGAATATCGATTTGCTAACCTCGTAGAAATCGTGTTAAATGTTTTGACAATCTACTTAAAACAGGGGTAGCCCCTGGAGAAGGTACAGGAGCAACAATGTCTGATGACGACGAAGACCAGGCCGACAGCGAAACCAACTTATTTGATGAGAGTATGGATGGACCAGACAGCATGGGATTCGGTCCATTAGTACCCACCGAGACAGAAAGATCCTTAATGGAACGAGTGAGGCAAGAATTGAAACATGAACTTAAACAGGTGAAAATGCATAAAGATCACCATGATACATATGCCTGCTCTTAGTCCTATATTCTGAATCTCCAGTTTAACTTCCACCTCTCCTCTGTAGGGTTATAAAGACAAGATTGTGGATATCAGAGAAGAAATATTACGAAAAAGGAGAGCCGGAAAATTGCCTGGCGATACTACATCTGTCCTGAAATCTTGGTGGCAAGCACATTCCAAGTGGCCTTATCCAACTGTAAGCATTTATTGAGATAAGGTGCCAATTTGGTAGTTGACTTAGTATTGTTAAAAGTTCTTAGAAATCGTGCTCCGGTGTGCAATTTGTAGGAGGAAGACAAGGCAAGGCTGGTTCAAGAAACAGGTCTGCAACTGAAACAGATAAACAACTGGTTTATCAACCAAAGGAAAAGGAATTGGCACACGAATCCTTCTTCTTCATCTTCTCAGAAAAGCAAGCGCAAAAGGTATGCCTCCCCATATCCCGAATACTAGAACTTTAAAACAAATATTCCATGGCTGATTTTGTGATCAAATAGTAGTGCAGGTGATAAAACAGCAAATGAGCGTTACACGTGAATAAACATATTAAATTCAGGACACACACGGCTGTCTCCTTCTCTATATTGTTAAACACACACAGCATTGGAGAATTTGCAGTGGCCTTTTGAATGTTGTTTTCAAAGTTGGCTTGACTGATCAGCAAAAAAGGGTTGAACTGGGGTCTTCTTGAAATGGCTTCTGTATCTTCTGCACCACTTGAAAAAAACAGCTAGTGTAAGATGTTTGTTGGGACATTCAAGTATCGACCGGTATATGAGTAGGATCTCTCAGTTTGAGAAGTTTTGTTCTGTTTTTTGTCTTGTGGAACTTATAGTTTGTACCATATTGTGTATGACAGTTGATACTCAGGGTTTGACTGATTATGGATCAGAGTGAATCAATCATCTTGTTTATACTTTACTTTTTTGTGGTGCTCGTTCTTTCTTCATCGGATTGTACTCCTTTTATGATAAACAGATTAGAGTTAGGACTTCTAAAATTGGAGTTTTTATTATGACGGTAATTGTGCCAAATATCTATTATAATACTCCAAATTCCAACTTAGTTGGACTATATTGAATACGTTGTGGATTAAACATATCAAATGATCATGACATAAAGATTGTAGAGATACATCAATCCATAGGTTTATAAATCAAACATTCCATATTTCATGGATTGAGAATAGTCTTTCAAGTTCACATAGGATTGCATTGCAAATTTTTAAAGGTTATTGGTTATATTTCTCCTTAGGAATGATCATTCGGGATTTCGATTCGGGAATAGCTTATTCCCGTTTGTGGATCGAAATATTTCAGGAGTAGGATGTCAATTCCCTTTCTCGTCCCGTATTCCCAAAGTCCCAAAAATTCGGGACGGGAATGGGCATTCCTGAAGTCCCATTTCTAAATTCGGGATAGGGATAGCAACGAAAATGGGAACAGGCCTAAACGGGAATGGGAACGTGAATCTGTAGTAATGTGCAATGAAATACAAAATTACAAATACCAAAATGCAAGTCTGCAACCAAATTTCAAACATAAATTTCTGTAGACTGAAAACAATAAAATTTGAGCATCATTTGAGATACTTCCTTGCACGGCTGCACTAAAAGAACTAACCCCAACTGGCAACTACCAATACATTATACAATACATTTTTAGTTCCTACAGACACACCACAGGCAACAAGATTAAGATGATCATGAATAAATAAAATAATACTTAAAGATAATCATGAGCATTGAACAAATAAAATAAAACCGCAGTCTGCAAGGCAAGAGAATCCCAAAAAGTCATAAAATGAAAGTAATAAAACTATAAGATAATCATGAACATAGTATAATCATTAAGTCATCATAGTCAAAAAAGTAAGACAATCCAATAGGTGTTCGATTCGATTGCAGGAAGTACAATCATCATCTCGAACATGCAGGTTGTTAAGGCATATCCCCTAAAGCATGTTGTCTGGATTCAATGCGAGCTCTGCAAAAGTAAAAAACAATGAGTAGCATTTAATTAAGGGGGTGTTTTGTGCAGCCTTCTTATGCTTATAATTAGCTTATAAGAATTTTTTTTCAAAAAATGATGAGTAATTTTTTGAAAAAAATGTGCTTATAATCCAATTATAATTTTAAGAAGCCTGCGCAAAACAGGGGTTAATTAAGACTTGAGAACCAAAGTAAATAAATATAAAATATGACTAATGTGAAATTATAAATATTAAATATCACCTCTGTCAAACTCATACGCATCTGGTTCCTCTATTCCATCATCAACATCATGAACCCAAAAAGATATCTCATTGGAAGCCCTCATTCAATTTTGAGTAAGTATGAGACCCTCTGTCATTCTTGTGCCCAATTTGGTCCTATAAGAATTAAGGACATGGCCTCATGTACTAAACATAGCTTCTGAGGGCACTGTCAATATAGGTATTGCAAGCACATCGCATGTCATTCTATCTAGCACGGGATACCTATCATCACTGTTCTTCCACCATTCTAAAATATTGGCTTTAAAGCTCTTGGGTTTAACAAACAAGTACAACTTCAACTCTGTCTATGCAAATGGATCATCTACTAAAACTACTGTTAGATGGTGCCCCTTCTTCCTGATTCTGAAAGTGTAAACAAATGTAATGAGATTAATACATTATATTTCAAGTTGAAAACATAGTATCAGACTATCAGCAAATCAGAGCACGTCACCTTAGCAGTATTATTAGAGTTATTTTTTCCACCATATAGGGACTCATACTCATAGTACAGATCTTCTATTGTTTTCTTAACTAACTCAACCACTTTGACGCTTCATCGACCCCGATAATCCTAGATAACCAATACTCGAATCATTTGAATTTACACCTCGGGTCAAGGATGGTTGCCACAAATAAAAATTTGTTCATATTCAATACAAGAAACAATAAGGAAATAACATATGTGTAATATATATTGTTATACAATTAATAAATTAAAGTAAGGCATTAACATTATTACCTATTCGTACGAAGCATCAACTCATCATCATCAAAAAGCTCTCCCCAATATTTGACATATTTTTTGTGCATCCTCGTCGCCATCTTTTTAAAAAACGTATCTTTGCTCTCCATAAACGTATTCAGTTGTTTTTTCAAACTGTGCAACTCCCAGAAAAAGAGATTTGTAGTGCAGGAATTTGATGTAGAGAACGTCAGTGTTACTTGATAAAACACTTGCAAGTAACACTCACAAATATCTTTATGTGATCCCAATCTTGGGTTGTTGGTTGACCAGGACCAACTCTGTGTCCATCCTTTCCTCGCTCATTCAAAATACCCAGTAAGCTATCATAGTACACCAACATCCTCTGAAAGGCAGCCTGATGTTGGTGTACAGACTGAAGCATGAGGTAGGTGAAATTCCACTTAGTACATAGGTCCGTATGCAGGAAATCACTACCTGAGGGGTCTCCAACATACTTTTTGAATTTTTTTTCCCATTGAGGGGAAGATTTCATGTATTTGACCATCGCTCTCATCTTGGTTACTGAAGTATCTAGCTCATTCAGCCCATCCAGAACAATCAAGTTCTGCCTGCCTCTCAGGGGGTGTTTTGCGCAGACCCTCTTATGCTTATAATTGGATTATAATAACTTTTTTTGAATGAAGAGTTATTTTTTGAAAAAAAGTGCTTATAATTGGATTAAAATTTTAAGAATGTTGCGCAAAACAGGGGCTCAATTCGTTCAACTCCTTATCAACAACAATGTCTTTTCCCAGATCATCATCATCAAAATTAGCCTCCATGTCAACTTGCCTGTTAGTCTTCAATGTTTCCAAACATTTGTTGTTTGTTGTTGTATTATCAACGACGATCGTCAAAACCTACATAAGAAGCCAAACATGTATCACTAAACTCATTCACTATCTAAAAAAGAAACATATAAAAAAACATAAGAAAGACAAGTTAAGTTAGAAGCTTCCAATCCTACAGCATTTGTTCCATCACCATTGAAAGTGCTACACCAGCGTGGCTGATAACCTTTCAAAATTTAAGAAATCTCTTGTGTAGTACTCAATTTGTGTCTATAAATGTGTTGTAATGCACATGTAGGAAATATTTTGCACAGAGGTTCACGTGTCCGTGGTCAAACAGAACCTTGAATTTAAATCCACAAGACTTTTCTTCAAACTCTTCCTCTTAGACACATATATGCCCATGCAATCCTGTTGTACTGATTTCGTTCCAATTATTCTAAACCTTGGCTCTAAAACATTGAGAAGCTTGATAAAACCAGGCCTCTCAACAACCACAAACGGTTGCTCTTCCCGAATAATAAATTCTGCAAGCAAAAATTTGCTTTTTCCGAAAAATTACCTAACATTAGATTCCTCCCCGAGGATGAAGCATCAAATGTCATTTTTTTTAAACCGGTCCACGACAGTAGGCCCCCATGGAATCTTATTATAATACTTCTTTATATGTTTCAACATATCAGAAGTTCTTGAGATTGTACTACAACAAGAAATTATTATTTTGCAATATTTGCATTGCGCCTCCTCTGTTCTCTCACCCTTTGGCTCTACAATTGGTTCAAAATATTTCCAGGCATTTGACTGTAGCGCCATGTTCTTCCTTTTTCTTGAGGTTGTTAAAGTCGAAGGTAACTTGGGGCTGTTGAGCATTTTTTTCATCGTAGGGTTCTTCTTCTATCTCAATGTCCGAAAGAGGTGTTGACATCTACGATAGTACAAAAAAGAAGTACAAGTTCTTAGAGCAATAGAAACAACTTTACCCAGTATATTCCCAACTAAGTTGGGATCTGGGGGGATCAGATGTACACAAACTTACCCTTGTAATTATACAAAGAGGCTATTTTCATTTGCGATCAAGTGGGTATCGATCCCTGGACCCCACATTTGTGAAGTTTAGTTGCTCACCACTTGAGCTATCAGGACATGATTCTGAGAGCAATAGAATTTGTCAAAATCTGAGACCAATAGAATTTGTCAAAAATCTGAGAGCAATAGAACTTCTCCAATGCTGATACAATAAATAACAAAAGCCAAAATCTACAATTACATTTTGCAAAGACAAATCTCAAAATCTAAGAGCAATAGAATTTGTCAGAACGTTTTGCAAAGGCAAAGGAATAACATGTCTTACATTTTCAGCGTGAAAGCTCCTCAAATCAACATTGCCAAAAATAAGAATATGAGAGACCTGTAAATGCAGATACAACAACCATGTCCATAAGAAAGCTCGTGAATAAATGAATGTCACAAAAAATATGCTACAGAAAATGAAAATCAATTTTTTTTGTACTAAATAAAGATAACAAAACTAGTCATAAGTAAATCTTCCCAAAAGGAAATGTAAACAAATTAATATCACGGCCCCAAAACATCTTTCCTAATAACACGGAATATCCGAGCAAGGAAAGAACTAAAACAACTTTGGTGGTATCGAGCATAAACTCAATTAAAGCCTAATTTGCAATGAAACTAAGATAAAATCCATCAAATGCCCTCTCATCTACCAATGTATTCACAAGATTCACAACAAAATAAATACCAAAATCTGAAACCCTTATCTGAAAACAAAATATTTACAAATTCATGTACGAGGAAAAGAGGGGCTGATAGAAATAGAACTCTCTAGCCCTGAAAGCTAAAGAAATCGCCAAAGAAAATCTGTGCCCTGAAATCTAACCTGAAATAAAAGATCAGAAACATTATATCACCAAAGAAATCGGCCACTGAAGAAACAAGAAAGATTTCAGTCTTCTTTTCAAACTCATGGCTTCTTTGTTGTTCCCTTCGAATTCGGCTTGAGTGATGACCGCCTTACATGAAGAAGAGAAGAACGGCGCGATGTGAAGAAGAAGAACTAAAATTGAAAATGAAATGAATGGTGTGATCGTCCTGAGAGGACAAAACATATGGCCAAAACGACACCGTTAAAGGCACTATTTTTTAATAAACAAAAGATAAAAAAATTTAGAAAATCCCAATCCCGGACCATGAATCGCGGTCCCATCCTTAATTTAATTTGGGAGTGGCACCCATGATCCCGGTCCAGGACCAATAACCGAATTTGAGAGTTCGGGACAACAGAATTCGGGAAATCCCGAATTCCGTGGTCGTATTTGGTCATATCTATCGCGACGTTAAAACCCTATGATTGAAACGACTCCATTAAAGGCACTATTTTTAATTTTTTTTCTAAAGATAAATAAAAAAATTCAGGAAATTCTGATCCCGGACCATGAATTCTAGTCCAATCCCGAATTTATTTCGGGAGCGGCATTCATGATCCCAATCGGACCGGATACCTTAACTGCCGACAAATTTGGGAGTTTGGGACAACAAGATTAAGGAAATCCCGAATTACGAGGTCTCCTTTGGCTATCCTATTTCTCCTATACGAAAATAATAGAAAAAACAATCATTACACGATGCAAAACCGATTGGTTCAATTATTATTTTCTTTTTTTTAATTCAGATACCCGATCCGATGGAAGCCGAATGGTTGGAGAATTGTGTTATAGGATCAGCGAAGGAAGGTTTGGAATTAAAGGAAATTAATGATAAATTGAGGGCAAGCAGATTCCTCGATGGCAAAGTAATTCGTTTAGAAAGTGGTGAATTGTTTCTATCGTATCCATACTTGGAGTTGAAGGATGTGATAAATGTGGTTGATACATTGTTGGGCAAGTTGGGGTTACAAGGGGCGCGACCGAGGAGCAAGAAGAAGGAAACTGATATGAGAGAAGCATGGTTGCAAGTACGTGGGATGCCCTTGCACTACTTGTATAAAGGATTTTTCATGGAGCTAGCATTGAACTTTGGTACTTTATTGCGTCTGGATCCTTTTACGTACGAGCAAGAGGCGATGCACGTGCAAGAATGTTGGTCCAAGTACAATCCAGTGTATTCATAGATGAATGCGTGAAGGTGGAATTAGAGGATAAAACGTTCACTGTTAGCATATCGGAGGAGTTCAGGGTTCTGACGGGCTGGGAAACTAAAGTGTGGCAGCGAATGAATATTAATGACAATGGTGAATGATCTGGAATGGAAAATTTGATAGACTTTCCATCTCTGCAAGTGCCGAGTTCTAGGAGTAGGGAGATTGAATTTACGCGAGTAGAGGATACAACAGTGTCAGAAGATTTTATGTGAGTGGAAAAACTAGCTATCTTGTGATGGCTAATACAACTCCGGCGGTGGTGGTGGAGGATGGAAGGCAGTGTTAGGGTTTGGATCAAAGGAATTGCATACCTTCAGATGATGGTACGACAGTAGTAGATTCTGAGGATGGTGGTTTGGCTTCGGCTAAGCGGTCGAAAATGTATCCTGTCACTGTGACTCTGAGTCCTGATCCTTTTAGTTTGAACCCGTTTATTTATAAATTTAAAAAAGCGAAGCCGTTTAGGAAAGTAAAGACAAAGCAAATAAAAGAGGTTGTTTTGCAAGCACTGCAAGAAGTGTTATCCGAACTCATTTTGGTGCTACCACAGCAAAAGGAGTTGAGGCAATCTCTGCAGATTGATGATGTGTTCGGAACTGCTTGTAGGCAAGTTGAAATCAATGTAACAAACATGGCATAGTGACGTCCCCTATGTAGATCAAGTCTGAGATTCTCTTTCAACATGAAGAGACTATTCAACAAAATGAAATTTTTTTGGAAGATTCCACTCATTCTGAAGTCACTACAATTTCGCAGCTAGGTAAGAAAATTGGTGTAAGGAGTCATTTGTCAGATGTTGCAATGGTAACTAGACTGGCAAACTTGGAAAAAAGAGATCTTGGACAATTATCTAATCCCTAGGAAATAGAAGGTGTTCATAGGTTTCTCTATGAAGATGACCATAAATGTTAGAGGTTTGAGTCGCCCGTGACGAAAGGCTGCTGACGTGAAACAGCATGATGTTGATTGATTGCTTATTCAGGAAACAAAAAAAGAGTTGTTAGGAAGGCTTAAGGTTCGACGGATGTGGTAGAATAATTTTTTTGACTGGAAAGCTAGTCCTTTTGAGGGCATGTCTGGAGGCTTATTATCTGTGTGGAACTCTGAGTTGTTCTTGGTTGAGGCCACCCGTTCATATCAGAATCTAGTAATTGTTGAGGGTAGATTGGTATTAATAATGCGCGATTGATGATTATAAATGTTTATTTCTTGATATATGTCAATCAGAAGAGAGTTCTCTGAAAAAATTAACTTCATTGATTGTTGAAGCAAATACAAGAAATATGTGCATTGTGGGTAATTTTAATTCGATTTATTTCCCTGAGGAGCGATTGAATTTCAAAGAGGCGCTTCTCTGGAAATGTTAGAGTTTAATGATTTATCCTTGATAAAGAACTTGTTGATCTTCCTTTGCTTCAATACTCTTTTACTTGGCTGAATTGTACGGATACCAACGCTAGTAGAATAGATCATTTTCTTTTGTCGGAGCAATGGTTGAGCTTATGGCCAAATGCCCAACAGTATGCTTTAGAGCACAATATTGCTGACCATCGCCCTTTGCTGCTCAAACCGCTTAGTCTAAATTGGGGCCCGAAGTCATTTATGACGCTTGATTGTTGGCACACTCATCCTTCATTTAAGCCTTTTGTGGAGTTGACTTGGCGATCTATGGAGTTTATAGGTAGCAAAGCATTTATTCTCTCCATTGTAAAACCCAGAAGCTGAGACTGAAATTGAAAGGCTGAAACCACTCAGTGTTCGGACTAGCGGACATGCAAATTGATCAATTGAACGAGACTCTGAATGCTCTTGATACTATAGGGGAGACAAGGGTGCTGGCCGAAGGAGAGATCTTAAACAGAAAATCAGCTTGGAAAAATCTTTAGATCTCCTTGAACCATAAGGCATCAATCTTATTTCAGAAATCTAGATCACAGTAAATACAAGAGGGATATGGGAATACTCGGGGTTTTTTTTTTCATTCTCATGTGCGCAATCAGCGTTAAAGAAATGGTGTGCAAGGTTTTTTATCTCAATAGGGTATGGAAGGAGTCAGTTGGTGAAATGAAGCATGGAGTTCATGAATATTTTAAAGGCCATTTTTCTGAACCTGATAGATGTAGGTCACTTCTTGAGTTGGATTGTACTCATCGTTTGTCTGTAGAGGAGAATTGAATGCTGATTGTGCCTTTTACTGAGATGGAGATATGTGAGACACTTATGAGTTGTTTGGGGACGAAAAGCCCTGGGCTAGACAGAATAAATTTTCATTTTATTCAAAATCATAGTGAAAGAGGACTACATCGGTTTCCTTTAGGAGTTTTATTATTCTGGTCAGTTGTTGAAAGGGTTAAATTCCACATCTATTGTTCTTGCAGCAAAGTGTCCATTCCCTATGGAATTGAGCCATTATCGTCCTATATCTCTCATTGGTAGTGCATACAAGCTGTTATCCAAGCTCCTTGCAAACAGATTCAGAAGGGTCATTGACAAGCTTGTCTCTCCTCAGCAGCTTACATTTATTAAAGTGCGTCAAATCCATGATGGTATTCTTCTTGCAAGTGAGCTACTACATTATACTCAAGCTGCTCGGCTGTAGGCTGTATTCTTGAAGGTTGATTTTGTAAAGGCATATGATTCAACGAATTGAGGATTTCTTTTGGAGATGCTACGAAAAAATGGGTTTGGGGGCCCAGTGGATTGGATGGATAAAAGCATGTCTTATATTCTCTTTGGCGACAGTTCTGAACAATGGCGCATCTTCTGGGATTTTTAATTTTGAGAGAGGATTACGTCAAGGTGACCCTTTATCGTCATTCCTGTTTTTGGTGGTTACAGAAGGTTTAAACATGCTACTATCCAAAACAGTCTGTTTTGGCTGCCTAAAAGGGGTACGATGCGGTGTTATCGTTTACACTTACTCCCTCTATGCTGATGACACTTTATTCTTTGGGGAAGGAACATTGTAGAATGCAAAGGTGATGAAAAGGATTCTGCAATTATATGAAATGTTGTCTGGTCTAAGCATCAACTTTAAGAACAGCAGCATTCTTGGTATCAATATCCCTCAAGATCTGGAGAAGCCTTTCGCTGACCATTTACACTGTGATGTTATCAAATTGCCTTTTGAATATTTGGGTATTCCGGTGGGTTGTAATCTGGGTTGTATAAAAACATGGGACAAGTTGGTTGTAGCGATGAAAAGAAGGATATTGTCATGGGAAAATCTGTTCCTGTCGTTCGAAAGTAAGGTATCCTCTATTAAAAGTGTATTATGTAGTTTGTCAGTATATTTCTTCTCTTTATTCAGGAATCCCAAGGTTGTAATAAAAGAGATGGCAAGGATATGTTGCCTTTTCTGTGAAAAACACGTGTTGAATCCACGCGTCCTATTCATTGGGTTAGTTGGGACGATATGTGTCAGAGTAAGGAGTTAGGCGGTCTTGGCATTTTAAATCTGGAAGTCTTTAATATTGCGTTACTTGGAAAATGGGTGTGTCGCCTCAGAACTGAGGAAAGCAGTCAATGGAGAGATGTCATTATATCAAAAAATTTGCCAAAGGACCTGATGCTTGGGGTCTGGGAGGAGCAGCCTATAAGGGGACATGATTCGAAATGGTGGAAAGATGTGTGGAAGACAACTTACTCTGCACAGTGGTTTAATTTGAGAATGAAGAGGATTGTCAAGTCTGGCAATCAGACAATGTTTTGGGAAGATATGTGGTTCGCAGACAGATCATTATCAGACATTCATAAGCGACTTTATCTTTCCGCATAGGATAAATTTGTATGATCAAGACGAAGTGGAATATGGTGGAGGATGTCTGGCAACTTCAGTGGTGTTGGCGTCGACCCCTACGCGGGCTTGAAGAGGAAATGGTACAAGACATAACAATCCAATTGAAAGATTGCGTACCTAAATCGGGAAGGGATGTATTGAAATGGAAGGAGGATTCATCGGGCATATACTCTGTTCGAAGTAGGTATTTGGCTCTTTGTAGGGACTTAAATATGGATTATTCAGGGAGGACAGAACTTGTTGCAGTCTGGGGTACTCGTTTCTCTCTTCGTGTCATGGTTTTCTACTTGCGACTTATTCAGTTTTGAATTGCTACAGTAGATAATCTTACTAATTGGGGTATTGAGCTCTCGATGGCTGCACATCTGCGTTGTTATTGTGAAAAGGATTTTGACAGCGTATCTCATGTGTTTCTTCACTTGTGAGTCCTCGTGCGCTTTATGGTTGACAGTCTATGATTGAATAAGTTGGGTTTATTTGGGGCATGCCAATCCTCTTACACCCTATATGGTTCATATGGGTATGATGCAATCGCGAAAGGGACGAGAACTATGGCATTCTATCTGGCATTGTACGGTGTGACACATCTCGAAAGCTCAAAATGCTGCTAGATTTGAACAGCGGATCTTTAATTGGTGGAAGTCCTTGGAGTCGATCCAAGTGCAATCGTGGTATTGGCATACTTCTTATGAAACTCCAATTGTTGTAGTGTCAATTTCCAACTGGATTAGACATCCCAGATTATGTATTAGCTCTTTTTTTCACCTTGAGGTTGTAGGTGTGGAAGCATGGATAGTTTGTCAAGCTAGTTGTTTTGAGGGGGCTGCAACCCCTATTGTACGTTAGTTTTTATTAATGAATTTGTACTTATCCAAAAAAAAAATCTAAGCACACACAACATGCTGGTATTGATCCTACCCAAAACCAATTGTCTGGTAGTTGGGGTTATATTGCCAACACAAGTGGATCCGATGTTTGAGCTGGATCCGGAGGTATGTCTGTAAGATCTAGGCTCGATTTTTAAAATTTTTGGAAACTTTCAATTCCAAAACCAAGCTTGAAATCGAGCTACAAAATTCGTTTAATCCATGTTCTAGGAGTGAAGGGAAGCCGAAATTACCTTGTTTGGTCAGAAAATCGAAGAACCTGATCAAAATATCGAACAATCCGTGCGGAATTCGAAGGTCACGTAGTTCCAAAATAGAGAACCTCAACAAAGAGCACTCACTAGCGTGGCTGAAGGGGCTGATCGACCCAATTTTTGGCGACCTAGTTGTCGAAGGAATTCACGGCGTCGAAATCTTGTTTCGGTCGAGTTTATCGCGAAGAGATGAAGAACTAGACGGAATTCACTTCGTCAACCGAGTTGTGAGACAATTAATATCTCATTTGGTCTTAAAGCCCAACTCGAGACATAAATCATTGGGCTCTAGTTTTTCGAGCCCAATTGCAACAAATTACAATCACATTGCAATTAAATTGCAACTGAATTCGGTTTGCGTCCCACCAAAACCAAGTTTAATCTCGTTCGTGAAACCCGTCAATTATGTCCCACATAATTAATTATTAATTCTTTAGTTTGCCAGATAGAGCGACCCAGTAGAATCCACATCTAAATCAGTAATAAATTAAGCTAATTAATTTATAAATCTTAAGCATCATCTAGCAATACATTATGATCTGATTTAATATAGATATATCGTGATCCTATAATATCGTTTAGTATTAATTTTTTAATCACTTAATATCCAATAATTAAAGTCAAATGTAAGAATGTGTGCCATAATTACTTTCTTGATATTTCAGTATATAATTATTAATATGTAACTATCTCATAATCACAAATGCATGCGTAACAATTATTACTGCATCAAGGGGCACACGGATATTAATAATCTCATCCAATATGAGATGAACAAACTTATCATCTTGATATTCCATAATTTCTAGCATAAATCGTCCATATTCGGAAAACTTACCTTTATAACCCCTCGGTCAAAAAAGACGTTTGATAACCTCACGTAATACACATTCATTACCCAGAATTATGAATATCTCAGATAACTTAATTAATACTATATGACTTTGCTGATGACACAAATACAATCCATCCAACAAGTCAATATAGGTCGAGTCCAATATTCATGTACCCCATACACTCATACTTTATGCGACTAAACAAATATCTCGTATCAATGATTTTCGAAACATGATCATACATTAATCCACATACTAGTCGATACAGTCATCAGTTGTTCCCTTGCTAATGACTTTTAAGACTAAGGACTAATTTAGATTTTGATAAAATTATGGAGTTTCACAATTTGAGTCGTCAACACAAATGATCTATAATATATATATATGTATATATGTATATAAACTCTAGAAACAAAATGATTTTCATCATTCAGTATACATGAAACTAACAAGAGCACAATGTTCTAGGTCACTAACTAACACGACGTTCCTTTGATTACTTGACTTTTACATGCTGCACTGACCACCCTATTTCTAAGTATATTTCTTATCAGAGTTTGTCCGAATCTCATCATTCTTTTATAAAGTGCAGTTGACTCGATCTATATCCTCTGGTTCATCTATGAAAGCATAAATGAATTCTGTTCAATGCAATCAGATGTGGAAACTTGTGGCCTTCCCCATGAGGAACGTACTGTTGGCTGCAAATGGGTATTCAATGTGAAGTATTTGGCAACTAGTACTATTTACAGGTATAAATCTTGACTTGTGGCTAAAGGGTTCATTTAGGTTCCCGATAAGGATTTTGGGGTGATTTGTGCACATGTGGCTAAACTCACTATAGTCAGACTTATTGTCTCGTTTGTTGCTTTCTATTCGTGGCCCTTGTATCAGTTTGATGTCAATAATGCATTTCTAAATGGGAATTTGTCTGAGATTATCTATATGGATCCATCACCCGGGTTTTGGGATGAGGGAGAGTACTTAGGGAAAGTATGTCGTCTTCAGAAGTTTCTCTATGGGTAGAAGCAATATCCTCATGCGTGGTTTGGTCGCTTTAGCGATGTGCTACTCACTTTGGGCTTCACTCAATGTTTTTTTGTTTATACTTGCTTTACTCGTCGTAATTCTTGAGATCAGTGTGTCATTATCTTAGTTTATTATATTATATTATTATTACTGGAGATGATATGCAGGGTTTTTTTTTTCCGATAAGAATGATACGCAGGTTATTGGTTAAGTAAAGCATTGTATTTGGATGATTTTCGATCTCAAGGATTTGGGCCCCAAGTACTTTATTGGCATTGAGTTGGTTAGGTCTCACCAAAAGTATTTCATTGTCTAAGCAAAAATACATTTTTGACCTCCTTCATGACACTATAATATTTGGATGTAGGTCTGCCTCCTCTCTCACGGATCCAAATTAGAAGTTGTCTGCGAATATTGGAGAATTAGTGCCATATTTGTCTATGTATCAACGACTTGGATCGTCTTATTTATCTGACAAATACAAGACTAGATATCACTTTTGCAGTTAGTGTTGTTAGTCAGTTCATTCACTCACCAAGGACAACACATGGATGCAATCTATAGTATTCTTCGTTATATAAAAAATTGCTCTTGTCTCGGCATCTTCTATGAATCAAGAGCTCAGTCCGGACTGTCCTGCTTTATAAATGTTGGTTATGAAGGATCGAAAAGTGACAATTGTTCTCCTTTAGGGTTGTGTACATTTCGTGGGATTCACCTTATCTTATGGAAAAATAAGAAATAAACAGTTGCCTCCCGATTGTCTGCTGAAGCTGAGTGTTGAGTTATGGCACAAGAAACGTGTGAAATACTGTGGCTTTGTTCTCTCCTTCAGGAATTGAGGTTCCCATTTACAGACCCTTTCACCTTATTCTGTGCTAACAAATCTACTATTTTGTTGTCCCTGATCTGTTCTTCATGAGAGAATAAAGAATTGGACCGCGGCCTCGTTGAAAAAATTCTAATTGGTACCTTCATCAAATGCTCAAATGAAAATGCATGCTGTCTTAGACTCCAGTTTACTTGGGATAAAGATCACATACTTAGCCCCTATTTTGCGCAGCCTTCTTAAAATTATAATTGGCTTATAAGCACCTTTTTTCAAAAAAGAACTCATTTTTTAAAAAAAAAATTCTTATAAGCCTAAGAAGACTGCACAAAACATCCCTTAAATTTGCAATTTGGGTATTTTCGGGAGCCCATCTAAGAACAGGGTATAGATTATTTAATCCACCAAAACGACGCAGTTTGGAAACTTATCTTCTGCAAACCCCACCGACCGTTCTCGACCGGAGAGTATTGATACATCTTACCAATTTAAAAGAAGAGTAGCAAAGCCGGCATTCTCTTTTTAGCATTGAATAAACAATGGCTTGCTCTGCTGCTGCTACTTCCATGTCTGCTCTCATCTCATCTAATCCCAATCTCAATTCCAAAACCTGCATTTTGCCCAAGAAATCCGTTTCTGTTGCTTCCTCATTCCCCGGTGGAGCCTTCGTCTCCGGTGTTCCCCGCTCGCTATCTTCTACATCCGTATCTTCCAACAGACGGCGGAGTTTCGTCGTCCGAGCAGTAAGTTTTGACAACCACCTCGACTTCTTACTTCAGTTTTATTGTTTTTATTTTAATTAATTCCTGAGTATTTGTGTATGCTGCAATGAGGAGAAATTTCTGGAGAGCTAATTTACGCTCAAAATATATGTGAGTTCATATTTTTTTATTAATTCGCGTTGACTAAATTGTTGTTTAAGCCAGCACTCTTGTATTTTCTCCAGGAGTAAATGAATTTTCTGATTTCTAAAAGGATACAAACTTGAAATTAGTTTTCGAT
>JAOWBN010175721.1:0-17892 GCA_028565015.1 Pinguicula moranensis
AATAAATTGCGACAATACTGCAGCAATACAGTTTGCTAAGGATCCAAAATTCCATAGAAAGACAAAACACATCCAAAAAAGATATCATTTTGTTCGAGACTCTTTCAACAAAGCTGATATCAGTATCAAGTATATTTCTACTAACAAAATGATTGTTGATCCGATGACTTAACCCATTCCTAGAGATATGTTTAAAGCTCATATCATGAGTCTAGGATTACGTAGGGTTTGATCACATTTTGTAAATAACAAGGACATGTTTTTGTAACGATTGATTATGAAATGATATTGACGTTTTTCATTTCATTTGAGAAATACTCTGTATATGCAATCAATAAAGGCACAATGAATGTCACAAAGCTTCATGATTTGCCCTATCACACAGGAAATTGTCCTTATGCTTGCATAGAAGGAAAGATAAGACTGATAAACATTTTTATACAGTCGCTTCAGTAGGTCTGAAATGAGATTCTAAATAAATCTAATGTAAAATATCTAGATTTTCACATTGAAGTTTTGAAGCCGAATGCATAGGATAAATATTGTGTGTATTTATCAATGGTTGTGATTCGCATGACATACGTATGTGACATGCTCACCTAAGTGGGAGTTATGCCATGACACACAAGTTGTGAAAATGACAAAAGTTTCCCCTTTTTGTCATTGTCTGATCACAGGATATACGTTTGTCCACTTGAACGTTACTCTTTGACTTAGAGCTATGGCTTGAAGTTGATACTTGATAAAGCTACTTTAGTATGACATCCAAGGGCTATGATCTATACAGTACAACGGACCATGCTAGGAAAGCAGTCGAGTTGATACGAATGGTCATGAGTGTCTAAAGAACAATTTATCTAGCATCACCATATTTGCCATGGCAATTACATTTCGTATGTAATCAAATATTGAATAGCTTAAAGGGATTCGTAGCTATCGGTGATGCATAGAATATTTGGGGTATCGTTATTTTGAAAGTGTCATGTTAGTTAGGTGGTAACTTAATATGACATTACTTGTTACTTATTGGTCGCACGAATCATTTCTTGTATGAAGTACGAGAAAATCCGTATATGTCAAAACAATTGATATGTTATGTTGTACGGCTTATGTAGCCGAGTAGATTTGTTCTGTTGAACGGCTTGTGTAGCTGAACAGATTTGTTCTGTTGTACAGCTTGTGTAGCAAAGCAGATTTGTTCTGTTGTACTGTTTATGTAGCCGAGTGGGAGCTGTTGAAAAAAAGAGTTGGTTGGCACGTTTGCCAACCAACAAACAAAATTGCACAGTACTAGTACTATTTGTGTACTATTCCCACGCCTATAAATAGGCTACGTGCCTATTCATTTGTAATAGACGAATAAACGATTACGAGCGATTATACGTAATTTCTCTGTCTGCCTAACCACCCGAGTGGCTTAGATTTGATTCGTGGAAATTAAACGAGACTCTGGTAGCCTCGTTCCGGATACTCGATCCAGTTATCACGCTTCCACAAATAGGTAAAATTTATCGTATTATTTTGTTACCGTTATATCCAATATTAGATCCGTTCTAATGTTTGGGTTACATTGATCATTTGTAATCTTAGGAGGTTTCGCTGCATTCTTCTCCCCTGTTGTTACGCCTTTCAGATTTGCTACAGATTCTTTTATCAGGGATGGCCACTCAAATTCAGGTAAGTCATGGGGGCAACCCTGCCACTCAATTTTGTCTTCAATTTTGCTGATTGGGCACCCTGTTTTGTAGAGGCCATCTATATTCTATATGTTCTTCCATAATGTTGATACTGAATTTACCATCACCGATATCAATCACCACCGACTGGTTTACAGGTTGTTTGATGTGGCTAATGCCTACATCCGGGCGAATTGCATTTTTTATTATTGCAGCATTTTATCATCCCTGTAATCAAAGACCGTAATTGCTTCGCGATCTCAGTGAAAAAACTTTTATAACAACAATGCAGCGGCGTGCCTCTTACTCGAACCCATGTTGATTGAGTCGGTTTCCCATTTACGATTCTCTAGGGGCGGATTGAATGCATGCATAACTTCTCCATGGTGTCAGCATCGCTTATCAAGCGAGCTTGATCTTCTGCAGAAACCAGCTTGACCAGAACATCCCCCTCTAATTGAACAACTGAACTTCCTGAATATCCTGCTTTGTCAAGAATTGCATGGAGGCTTGCCAAATCCACACCAATACTTTTAGTTTTCGCCATTCAGAAGCCATTGGACCCATATGTCGTTCAGTCTACCTATCAGCTGAGGATCAAGCTCATTAGAAGTTGCAAAAAGCAGTGACATGGTCAGGGATACAGACACAATCAAGGAAGGGTGAGTAAAAAAATCGAAACTGACAAAATTTGTTTTGGTTTGGATTTTACTGAATAGATATCTGTAAAATTGAAAAATTAAATTTTTTTTTGTTTTTTTGTTTTATTTTTAGCATAATACGAAAACGACGACATCTTACGTCGTTTTCCGGTTATAAACGTGCATCTAATTTTGAAGTCTAAAAAATTAGCTTCTGCAGAATTGATTAGAGCCCTGGTTTCTGACAATAGCCGTTTCTCCTCGTTCAATTCTATTTTGAAGAAGGACGACAGCGTTTTGGCGAGAAATTATCCCAAGAAATATAATTTATTGAGTTCAGACAGTATCAAGTGCAAATTTTTGTTATTATTTTTCCTTGGTGGACTATCACATAATTATTTTTAGGGTACTATACTACAGGGAAAATGATATAGCGCAAAAATTTTAATAAGAAAATTACAAGAATGGTAACCCTGCGTGTTAAACACCAATACCTACGTATTAAACATTAATCTCAATCGTTCATTAAGTGTTAAACACACGGAACCCACCATTTTTGAAAAATTCGCGCAAGAATTCGTGCACTATATCATTTCCGCAAGCGTAGATTTTCAACCATCGCATACTCGAGACCTTCTCTCTTAGTTGGTCCCATTGAATGTTACTTTTCTTTCCTGAAGGCCGCAATTCTCGTTGGTTCTGTTCCCCTCTTCTATACTCCATTGTGCACCTGGCTGAATCCATTGAATGTTTTTTTTTTTTGTTAATTAAATCCATTGAATGTTTGATAATAGCATGCACTTAAAAGAACCCGAATCAGAGGGATCAGAGTCAGCATTCTTGTGTATACTTGAGACTTGCCATTAATTCTTGTTGAGTTGGTTTTGCAAGCCTGGAATATTGCATGAATTCTAGCTTGTTACAAATTTTTAATCGATCGTCAAGTCCACTCGGGAATTTTTCAACCTTGTTGATTTCATGTCAAGTAGCCATGAGACATTAAAAAAATAGGTCACACTCTAGTCTTTAGGTGAAAATCATTTTGTATAACCAGATAAAGTACTTACGAAAGATGATAGAAAGAACTGGGGATCTCTCATGTCAAATTATTAAAGCTAAGATTCCTGCATTTGCAAATCACTATAGTAAGGATCAGTTTGGTAGCCGGACTGGAGTAATCTGGCTTCGCGGGTTAACTGCGGGCTACCTTATTTTGGCCTCTACTTGGTAGTGTACTGCCGGAATTACCAATTAGGCAACTTTGTTATTTGGTAAATTGAGTTGGGAACAATTAATTGTTCCTATAAGAGATAGAATTATTTGGTTTTACATAAATGCCCTCAGACCAGAGTAAAAAAGTTGTGTTCCCAAACCCTACTTCATTTCTCTCTCCCAGCAGTCGAACCCTACCCTTTCCCCCAATCCGATGGAGAACACTGCATCGCCTAGTTAGACCGCCGACTAGATTCGCCCTTCGCATACGTGCCCATGAGTACAAGGCATTGTTCCATCGCGAAGAAATTCCCAGTCTCGATTCATACAATGCCTCTTCATCGATGGTTTCACCGCTTTGTTCACGTCCTCGATGTGTGAAATGGCCAATGAGGTTTTTGCTGCGCATGTACGAGCGGGTGTACAAGGAGGGGCGGCGGTACCCACATAGACGCCACCACCGTTCACCCGCCAGACCAACGGTGAAGCTCGAGCGCAAGGTCGGAGATGACCCGACATATCCCATCGTCGTTGAGTGTGGTGATACTAACGGCGATGAGGATGCGATTGAGGAAGAGCTCCTTCCTGCAAACAGCCTCCATGTCTCCGTGGAGGAGGATCCATCCTGCGTCACTTCGGTTAGTGCAACCACGGACTTCATAGCCGAACACAGTTTTAGCGTCACTTCTATTAGGGTTTAAGGTTTGAGACTTATAAACTGCGTAACTTTTTGGTATACGGATTTTCATATAAAATATGAAGGTTTGGATTCGCATTTTGAATTTTTTGGTTCCGAATTGTGCATTTCTGATGAATTTGAGTTCCGAATTGTGCATTGTGTAGATTGTGTTCTAAATTTTGTAGACTTCTGATTTATTAATTATGCATATTCCACTGTTTAATTCTGCAGATTCCATTAAATATGTTGATGCAGGATTTTGAAGTTTTCGTTTGTTGATGCATTGTGTAGATTGCGTTCTAAATTTTGCAGATTTTTTATTTATGAATTGTAAATATTCCACTGTGTAATTTTACAGATTCTATTATATATATTGATGCAAGGTTTTGAAGTTTCCGTTTGTTGATGCATTGTGTAGATTGCGTTCTAAATTTTGCAGATCTTTTATTTATGAATTGTGCATATTCCACTGTGTAATTCTTCAGATTCCATTAAATATGTTAATGCAGGGTTTTGAAGTTTACGTTTGTTGATGCATTGTGTAGATTGCGTTCTAAATTTTGCAGACTTTTGATTTCTGAATTGTGAGGTAGCCTACAATGTATCTTTGTTTGATATGTTGTCCGGATCCTTCATGTTATCAGATGTTGGTGGTCTAGAAGAGCATAGTATAATCTATCTTATACTAGCATTGTTGACAATTAATCTCATTTAGGATTGAAGCAATGCACTTGTTGCTGTTATAGTCTCCCCTTATCAAAAGTACATCATTTCGTGGTTGCATGTGATTGTTGGAAGCTTTATAGAAGAAGGAAGGAACCAAAACATGATAGCTATATATGGAGCAGCTTTCTTCTACGTGTAAAGTGAACCTAGGCATTCCGATGGGTGCCAGCAGCTCGCCATCATTACTTGCATTGTAGAACTTGTCGTATGCCGATCCTAATAGGTTTATGTTTAATTTGGTAACAACTGTGTTTCTGGTTTTGTTGGTTTGTATTGTAGAACTTGTTGTTAATGCCAAAGTCTTCTTGGTCTTGCATTGGCTCGCATGTTAAACGCACACTCAAATTATAAGTATCCATTAATTCATTCCTTAATAAAACAATGTCCAAAATAGTTTAATGCACTTCTAATAAACAAAATGTCCAAAACAGTTTCTTCAGATGTTCTTGGTCTTACATTAATTGGTATTGGTACAATCTTCTTCATATGCCATTGTCATTATACACAATTAAAAAGCCATTACCTGTACTATGGAAAAGGAACTGCCTGCACATATGACAAGTTATGTTCCGAGTTGCAAGAGGTAGTTTACTCCTCACATTGAACCATAAAACTGGAAAGCTACCTGTACTATGTCCAAAAACTAAATTGACAATTCAGCATAATAAAAATGTGGACAATGTAATCTACATAATAGCCAAAACAAAACCATGCCCAACACATGAGAGAATAACCACAATATAATGTCCACAGGTTCGTGCAGCTAACCACATCTATGTAAGCTTTCCCTCACGAAACAGTCCAATAAACTCCGCAAGTCCTGCTACATCCATATTGAGCCAATAACACTATCGTCTACCATGTGTGAGTAGGTGATCAACTAAACGAATCCTACTCTCAAGACTCAAGTCTTCATATTCATCCAGCTGCATTAAACTTGGTGGTCTTTTCTATATCTGTTTCATGCTTCTGTTTATGCTCTTTCTTGTAAATGAGTTTTTCAGCCCTAATAAGGAGTTTATCCGCGTTCACTAGTGTGTCTCCTGCTCTTGTGGCTCATCCACTACCTTTGGTCTCTTACGCCTACAATGGCTTATAGTCGAATCACCATCTACACACGATGGTGCTTTGCCAGTAGCCGGAGTCCCTGTGGGCTCTGTCTCGTCAATTTCTTCCTTTGTATCGTGAATAAGTGAATGGATATCATTTGGCATCAAGTACGTATCTATTTTTGCCATTTCATGATCTCTTGTGGCTGACCCAGTTGCCCGGTATTGGCCAAAGAGCTCGCACCACAAGTCATAATAAGGAAAGTACTTCTCTCTCAATGTGTTAACCTTCAAATATCAATGAAACATAAAAAACCGTGTGTTGAAATGGAACAAAACAGTGACATAAAGTAAAGAAATATATTTTCTACCCTTTTGTATTCGTCCCACATGTCCTTAGAGTCCACTATGACTGTATGAGTCTCTTGGTCTATTGGTACTCCACTCAATTTAGAAAAATTGTTGAGTAACCGATATTGTTGACCCCAATCGGAGCCCTCAAAAAATCAATTTCAGTCACAATGTCACAAACAAGATGAATAGCACAAAATAATTAACACATAGAAGCAACTAGCCCCTAGCTAAGTGGTATGTTTCCCAAAGTCCATTGGCCAATTGATCTCTGAACAAATTCCATCCAGGAGATGAATTTAGTATTTGATTGTGGTCATCTATGTCTTTTGGACGGACTCATTTGTTCTTTAGCCCTAAGGAAGTAGTTAGTGGCTGGATTTAACGATGGGTCATACAGTGTGATGTTTATCACAAAATTATGCAACAAAGCACATACGAGGATTATATCACATTGGGTGTTAATATGATAATATATGGGGGCTCCGTAATATGCGAAGCGCTTCTTCAAAATATCGAATGCGCACTCTATGACATTGCGGGCTGCAACATGTTGAAGGTTTAATAGCTCCTTGTAATTTTGTGGTCAGCAGTTTTCAATACCCTACTCCTATAGATGATAACGCGTCTGTCTGTATGGGGTGAGGAAACCTTCATAGTTCATGTATCCACTATCGCACAAGTAATAATTCCCTGAAAATTCGAGGTAATACATCATGTAAGCTCATACTATAAAATGTATTCTTAGTATAATAATATACTCAACTTACCTATTAGGACCCTCCATCCATTTGGACGGGTGATTGCATCCCGAAGCACGTTTCCATATTCTGCTGATCATTCCCAACCCGCAAGCATATATACGAAATGCCCTTCAGTATCACAAACTCCTAAAATATTTGTAGCAAGATGACATTTCCTTGTTCTGTATCTAGGTTAGCCTGCTACTTGAATATGTAGCGGTATGTAGATACCATCTAGTGCACCTACGCATCCCTGCAAAACAGATCAAATATTGTCAAACTAGAGGTTCTCAAGTTCTCTAGGAAACACAATACATATACCTTAAAGCATTTCCATCTCTTAAAGTGGTTTCTTCATCAAATGGAGTAGGTGGTGCTAGGAGTCTTTTACGTAGCTTGAGCACAGATCTAAGAACCTGGTGGAAT
Source organism: Pinguicula moranensis (assembly GCA_028565015.1). Classification (NCBI taxonomy): domain Eukaryota; kingdom Viridiplantae; phylum Streptophyta; class Magnoliopsida; order Lamiales; family Lentibulariaceae; genus Pinguicula; species Pinguicula moranensis. Next base: position 7,504 of record JAOWBN010175721.1, read on the forward strand.
GCTTGACTAATAGTCTTGCCGCTATACTGGAAATCAATTTGCAAGATCCTATTTTTTTGTTGTGGGAAAGTGTCCTTAGGAAGATAGCTACCTTATCAATCATAGACACATAGTGGTCGTCAGTTAAACCACAATCATCTTGCAAAACTCTGCACAGCTCAGTGAAATCTTTGTTCCATCCTGAGGTTCTTGAAACATTCCATGTTGGACTCTTGAGCTTTCCTTTCAATGAAAGCCAACCTTCCAGAGATCTTGTCCAATATCAATTTCTTAGGAGCTTCCTTCCGATTATGTCTGCGCTTACGCGTTAGTGTACCCTTGTTTTTTGTTTTTTGTTTCCATTTTTTTGCTAATGATATGATAAGGAGCATCACACTGTCAAAAATGCTTGGGCACAGCAGCACAGTCGCAACCTCCGAAAAATTCATGGTAGAGTTCTACATAACCAAAACATTCGGGTACTAGGATAACCAATGACACTTTAAGCTTTCGAAAAGACCACCATTTCACTCATGAAAATCGTTTGTATTGAAAGAATCACACACAAACTACTAGCCCTAATTACTGAAATCACACAGTCCAAATTGGTTCAAAATTTAGAATATTTGAAAACCCTAAAATTGAGGAAATATAGCCCTAATAACGGAAATCAAGAAATCCTAAACCCGAATCTTAACACATATTGGAGAAATCGAACCAAATCAAATAATAGATACAAAATATAACAAAAACTGGTAAAATCGAAGAAATCTAGCCCTAATTATTGAAATCGAGAAAGCTGAAATGAAACTTAACACATCTCGTGCAAATCAAATCAAAACAAACAATAGGTACAAAATATAGCGAAACTTGTAAAATCGAAGAAATCTAGCCATCATTACTGAAATCGAGAAAGCTGAAACGAAACTTAACACATCTCGTACAAATCAAATCAAAACAAACAATAGATGAAAATTCTTCAAAACCCTAGATCTATCCGCGAATAAATGTGCGTAAAAAGGAAATGACAACAGATAGAAAATAGGTAAGTTAAGGGTGAATGTTACGCTGCCATCGAGAGGACCGTATGTATACTTCACCGGAGAATAGATGGTGGAGGAACAATCGTTCGTCGGGGAGAGGAATCATTTTTTGAAGATTTTGATCTTGACGTTTGAGGATCCGTGGGCTTAGGATAGTATATATACTTGGTATTGTTGTAAAAAAAATGAAAAGTTAGGGCATTTTTGTAACTTCATTACTGGGTCAGAAGGTGGCTAACTGAATCTGTCCAACTTTTTCGGACAAGAATGGCAGACAAAATGCGAAGTAATCCCGGGACCATCCCGTATCCTTTGGGTCGCGAAATAAAAACTGCATGGCTACCAAACACCGGATAAACATGGATAACACTTAGTTAACCCAAGTTAACCGTCTTCTGCCAGGCTACCAAACTAAGAGAGATTTAGGAGTCTATAGAGGAAAAAGGATACCATAATGTACAGAAACAATCTTTTGGTTGACTACCAATCCAGGAAAACTGAAAGAGTTAAAATAAAACGAATCAACTTACTAAAATTATAATAAAAAATTATTAAAATATATATAATAAAAAATTATTAAAAAATATAATAAAAAACTGAAAGATTTAAAACAAGTTAAATCAACCAATGTGGTCGACTATTAGGAAATATTAAATTGTAAAAATTAATTATATTAAAAAACTATAAAATGTGTATGTATAATAAAAAACTAATCAATCCAAATAAGAAAATACATTCTTATTAGAATTTATAAAATATAATCCTAGTTCGATGGTGTAGTGGTAAAAAAAAATTACTTTAAATTCGTCAATTGGGTTCGAATCCCATCAAGACTACATTTTTTCTTTTGTTCTTTTAAAAAAAAAGAAATGACAAGAAGTATTGGAATCGAACCCATGCCCAATTGCCTCAAAATCGGGGGCTCTGCCAACTCAACCAAACAAATTATATATTTAAAACCAAAAAAAATTAACTACTACCTTTTGAGGGGGACCAAATTGCAAAAACAATTTTTTTCCACATTATATTTTTTTAAAAATTTCGGGGGGGCATGCCCCTTGGCTCTGCCCCTGGTGGAGAGATCCGGATTTAGGAAGTTTCCCAGGCTACTTGAGCCTCGTTTCATGATGATTTCAAGGCACACCGCTGGGTGAGATTGCATGGGTGTACACCTTTCTGACCCGAATCTATGGAAGGGACAGTTATTGGAGTAGAATCTGAGAATGTGCTTGAACACGGACACGTGGACATTTTTACAGAATATTAGTTACATATGTGCCACAACACATTTCATTGACCAACCACAAAAGTAAGTCACTTTCGAAGGAGTTGAAAAAGTACAAGTTTAACTAGGTGCTTGATAAGGTGTTAACCATCACGATTGATAATAAATCCAACAATGAAACGGTTTGGGATCATTTGAGAGAGGACGGCTGAAAATGTTTGGGGGTAGCATGTGTGGAGTTGTTGGGCAACATGAAAACCTGCATATGAGATGCGCTATACACATCTTGAACTTGATTGTGCAAGATGGATTAAGGAAAACTGATCACTCGGTTCAAAGATGTGACATATGGTGAAACATGTCAAGTCTTCACCTCAAAGGGCATATACTTTCAAGATATGTGTAGCAAATGATTGGAATCAAAATATTTTCTACAATTGGATGTCTGCACAAGGGGGAATTACACCTAATCATGTTGGTTTCTGTGGAGAAGCACCAACTCGCTTTTGAAGAGATGATGGAGATGGAGGATGACAATTTGGTGGGTATTTGTTGGAAGCTAGAGATGGAAAGACGGCACTGGGAATTCCTTCCAAATATGACTAGGATCATATCAAACAAATCATAATTTTCTTGCAATTATTTTATGAAGTTACCTTGAGTTTCTTTGCGTCCAAGACTTGCAATGCACATTTATTTTGTAAGGAGTTGGCTTTCAAGATGTAATTGGATGATTTTTTGATGAGCGATGACAAGAACTTCGGTGTGATGGCTAGGAGAATGTAGCTTACGTATGATAAGTATTGCGAAGAACTTAATAATAATGACTTGAAGCTTGGCTGAATAGGTATTGTTCTTATTACTTTTCAATACGCATAGGTACTTATTACTATTTCTCTTGAATATGAACATGTACTTATTTGTCACTATTATTCTTGAACCGAAGTATGAGCATGATTGGTCAGGTATTGGTTTACCAAAACTATGAGCAAGGATTAGAGTTACGACGTTATGGACATGGTTAGGTGTAATTTACAAGCTCTTTTAGATGAGTAAAATTCGATACGCGATAAACCTTTTACCGGAAAGGTGATGTGGAAAGTAGTTTGGCAGTTCCTCTAGATAAGGCGTTGAAGAAATATGCCACTTTCATGGCCGAAGAAACTCAATTAGACAGTCAGACTGGGTTGATAGGTACCTCATGGATAGAGCTGAGGATTATGATGTTGAGTATAACATTTTAGATTGGTGAAAAGTGAACGAATCAAAATATTCAATTCTTGCTAAAATGGCATGAGATGTGCTTGAAATTTCCATCACAACCGTGATTCATAATCAATTTTTAGTATGGGAGGTCGGGTGCTAAGTGTCTTTAGAAGTTCATTGCGACCCCCAGACGTTTGAGAGGTTGATTTATTCTCAGAATTGGTTGAAAAAACCCACTGAGATATTCTACCATTGTGATAAAACAAAAGACCCAAAACGTATGTACTTGATTAAGGTGATAAGGATTATATTTTAAATCTATTTACGTTTTATTTAATTTTTTGTCCTCTTTAAATACATGTGTATTATGCGGAGATGGAAGCAAATCCTTGAAACATAGATTATGAGATTGAATCAATAGTTATCTGTGATCATGCCAGGTAAATAATTCTTAATTCATATGTTACATGATGGAGTTTAACCTAATGATTTTTTCTTTGAGTGTGTAGTTGAAATTTATCTATGGTTCAACTTTGTACGTCTTGGATTCAAAGGACATGATCTCCATATAGGACTGCAACTTTTATATGAAGTTTGAACTTATTTTTAATGTTTTTGGATTTGTTATGGAGTTTGAACTTATTTTTAAATTTGTTATGAAGTTTGAACTAATTTTTGGGTTCGTTATGAACCTTGAACTATGATGGTTGGATTTGTTATGATTGAAGTGTTAATTGGAATTTATTTTATAATTTTGCCATTTTTTAATGATCTTTCTACAATTATTTATATTAATTATAATTAAAATTATAGACTGAATATTGCATTTTTTAAAAATAAATAAATTAAATTATTAAAAAATATATAAAAATAATAATGAAAAAATGATAAAACCAACATCTATAGTTGAAAACCAACATTTATCTATATCAGTATCGATTTTTGAAAAAATATATACCGAAAACCCAATAAGCATTCATACCATCAGGAAAGTTTTTACAAGAACTGCAACTAATTTTAATTTATATATATATATTTGAAATATCAAGGATTGATTGCTAAATCTTTGAGAGATTCATTTATCCTAGGCTCGAAACCTTTGATATTTGATTTTGTGAATGTTTTAAGTAGTTCTTGAAAAGATGAAGCCCCAAGGCTACGTTTGGTAGCTAGATTATAGTTGTCCCGGTTCGCAGACAACTATGGGATTTGGACGGTGAAATTTTTGTAACCAGCCATTTGGTATTGGTTTTATGGGACAACGCAATGACATAATTTCACGAGGTAATCTGTTTGTCCGCGTTTGATAGTGATGGATAACTCATGGACTACTCCGGCCAGAATTACTATTATACTTGTAATTCCAAATATGCCCTTGAATGATCTTCCGACGACACAAATTGAACTCATTTCCTTTCATCCAATTCCCCCAAATCGAACTCAGCTGAAACCCTATTTTCCTTCCCCAATTTTGAATGAATCCAGACAAAGAATTATGGAAGACCTAGCAGGAAATCTCACCGGCCGGCTGCGTCCGCCTCAGCCTCTAGCCGTTCGCCGTCATCTGGTGAAGTCGCCATTCAGGTTCTCCTTGTGTATGTATGCCCGTACATACAAAGAAAGCATCCGCCCGCACATGAATCGCCCAACTCCGGCCACAGTGGCATCGCCTATACCACCTGAGCGTAGAACCGGAGATGTGGAAGAAGATCCAATCATCATTGATGGAGAAGATCCAGTTCCGATCTTGTACCGTCGACAATTTCCAGTTGAAAGTTCCACCTCCTGCATCACGAACGAATATTTCACTTAAAATATTAAATGGGATTTTCTGTTTTTGGTGGTAGAATGTTTTGTCAGTTGGGATTTGCACGATTATGTTTTTTCACTCTTTACATTAAGGTTTTATGCGCGCATCTATCTTTATGTTTCAAATATGCAAAACGTATATTTGGTTGGAAATGTTGATTTTGCTATTGTTTTGGTTCGTGTTAGGGTCGATTGCAGATCTAGGAATTATGGTCAGGTGATGCACAAAAGACTTTGTACAACGCTCCTGCCAGTGTGTTGATGGTAGACGCCACTGGCTGCAAAACAACAGATTTGTATCAGAAGTTCTGATGAAGCTATGTCTAACACGGAACCAGTTAATGAAGCTCTTAATTTGATCTTATTTTTGACAATAAGGAACCAGAAAAAAAGAAGGGAATGCTTTGATATCAAAACAATGACTTACCTTTCATAGAGTGTAGAAGGGTTCAATATATTTGCAAAACGGCAGTGGCATCATTTAGGTCATGTACTGGCCTAAGAAGATCATGGAGGACAACAATGTCTGAGAGGGCAACGGTCATTCCAACTTCGGTCAATGGATGTCGCATGTTGAATGCATCTCCAGTAAAAGTGCACCAGGAGTAGGATGAGGATTGGCAGGCATGATTCTGTTTGGCATGGTTCCTATGTTTCCCTTTTTTTACAGCAGCAATAAATGCATCATATAGCCGAGGAGGAATTTGGACAAGCATTGCTTTAAGTCAACATATTCGAGCAAAATGATGAATAGAATCCAGGAAATATATGCCCAGCTCTCAAGAGAAGGAAATCTAAAGTTACCTGAGGTGCCACTACGGTCTCTAAATATTTGGCCATTATTTCCCACGTCTAGCTTGTTCATCCAAGTTCTTCCTCTCTCCTAATGCTTCTATTTTCCCTAGCCTTCTAGTGCTGGTAGTTGGATTAGGCCAGTCAATCCTAAGCTGAAGCCAATCATCAATAAAGTTATAAAAAGCAAAAATCTATTTCTATCTTTGATATATTCTTTGCTAACTCGGTTCCAATTGGAAAAGGAGATAATTGACTTTGTGTTTACTTCTTGAACTCGAATTATTCGTCTTTGAAGGATAACTACTCTATTCCAAACATGGATAACTACCCAGTGATGTAGACATTATCTGATCATCTGAAGTAGTAGAACATTCTGTTTAATTGTAGTTTTAGCCAGGGTGAGAGATTTGCCGATACTGATCATTGATCACACATTCTACTATTAAGTTTGTTGTTAATGAAAGAAGTTTGATTTGTCCCAAGGACAATACCCAAATAAGATGCTTCTTTTCTCGAGTATCTGCACAAATTTTCCTTTCAAGTCTTCCAAAGAAGTTCACATACTCTAACTCAATTTCTTGACTTCGTCACTCTTTCTATTTCTATACAAATCCATCTACAGATGTACAACCCACAACATGCTAAATCCAATCCCTGCTACTGTTACAATAGTCCAAGAAATCCAACCTTGTATATAATAATTCATCGCAAGACAAAACCCGAGCACAATAATTACTGAAAAAATAGAACGTTCTATGCAATTTTATCCTCCAAGGTCATCACAATAATTCAAAGTCCTACAGATAATCGCTTCAAACTTATAACCATGTAGAGTAGTTCAATTTAATGAAAAGCAATGTCCAGCCACCATTCTGCATCAACTAATGTCTACCAAATAATCCATTACACCAACTAACTCCAATAATAGCGTGCATAAACGTAAGTTACTAAAAGAAACAATCTGCATCAAATATGACATACAATATGGGTTATAGCCCGAGTTCACCCAAGTTTCCCTTCGTTAAAGACCTTGATGAATTCAGCGCGCTTCTCGAGGTCCATAGTCGTCCAATAGTAGTAATGACCCTCGTGTGCGAGGAAATGATCTATAAGGCACAACCTATCCACCAAATGCAGATCCGCATGCTCCTGCAAATCCTTCTTCAACTTTGTCATCTTCTGCATTTTGGATTCCTCTTTCAAACTTTGTTCCCACTCTGTAAACACACGCTCTGCTCGCATGAAGACCACGTCCAGATTAGAGAGGGTTTCTCCGGCCTTGCATGCTAGACTTAACTGGTTAGTTGGCAACATTTTCTTGCACTTTTTTCGGCTTCCGCTCGCAGAACCATCTACAGCTGGTGCACTCTTCTCCTCCATACCTGATGATAACTTTTTTTTTAAAATAAAGTAGTAAAGGTTTAAAAAGCTCTTAACTATTTACAAAGTTTGAAAGAAATGAACCAGTATGAATCAAATTAGAATTAACAATTAAAAAAATTACAAATTTGCAATAAAAGTAGGGATAAGTGGGTTCTTATTTTATCAGGGTTTTCTTATTTTATAACTTAAAATTTTTCACGAATGGGTGCTAAATAATGACCCAACATAAGATATCTCTATAAAGAACTTATCATAATATTCTTTACTAGTAAGAATAAATGACTAATTAGTTTAGATGTACTAAAATCATGACTTTTCCGTTAGGAAAATACGATCACTGTTATAGGATATATGTGTATAACATCCTCCCAAGTTATTTTATTTATCGCACTTTTAGCCCCTGTTTTGCGCAGCTTTCTTAAAATTATAATTGGCTTATAAGCACCATTTTTCAAAAAATAACTCCTCATTTTTAAAAAAAAGGTTCTTATAAGTCAATTATAAGTATAAGAAGGCTGCACAAAATACCCATTTAGTATTATTCATACTTATAAATAGTATCAGGTACTATTATAGATGAAAAAACTAATTGGAAGGGAGTATCTTATAATTTATCACTGAAGCACTTACACATTTTGTTATCATGGAAAATGACTCATTATTCTTAAAAACCTAAGTGTGTAACCGGTTCCCTGATAAGCGTATATTTATCATATTCCTGGGATGCATTTTATTACCACTTACATATGCACCAGCATACTAATGGGAAGCCCCTAAAAATAATAGTTTAAATTTAGGGATAAAATGGAAATATTTATATTTGTAATGGACACTATCCTCAATTAACCGATGCCAATGCATGTATAGTGGGAAATAGTGCATAAATGTTATTCTAATGCATAGATAACTGATCTATGTAATATTTCCAATACCTTATATGTAGATAACAGAATAAAGGTTATAAAAGTCTCATTAAAGATTAATTATCTTCAGTGGCCAATCCCTTACTGCCCATTGCAAATGGAGCTGGAAGAATCATCATTGATAATTCTTTTAGCTTTGTACTAATAATGGACTGAAGCAAAATGGCTTTATTAAATTCCAATGTTTCTATTTAGTGAAGTTACTGGAACCCAATACATCAAATGACGCAATGCATATTAGGTCGCAACGGAAACGACCTCTTTGTATAATTACAAGGATATGTCCGCGTACATTTGACCCCCAAACCTCAACGTAGTTGGGAATATACTGGGTAAATTGTGGATTGTGGATCCTCAGTGGCCAATCAGTTATAATGAGTAGTGTTGGGAAGTGATATTTCAAAGTGTCTCTAATAACAGTTTTTTCAACTTGGGTAATACACCAAAAGACAGGGAAATTATTAATAAGTCACCGAGCGATCAACATGTTTTCCCAGGGGGTCACCCATCCCATTATATCATTTCTCGGATTCGAACCCTTGCCATCTGTTGGAAAACATTATGAAACGTTTTTCCAAATTAGTTAAATGACTTTAATTTGTATTAATTTTATATTAATGTAATTAAAGGCTAATTAATCCTTATTATGTATTAGGATTTACATCCCTATATATAGGTGATTCCGACACCTATTCTATAGACGCGAATTTCTACGCAAAATTCACAAATACTCATGTGTTGAGACCTAGTTAAAATACTCTCGAATTGCTGTCTCACCATCTTCGGAGAAGAGATTTGAGTTCGTGAATTCATCAGGACTTTTATAGCCTCTGATTCCGTTCGTGACATAATCAACCAGAAGGACTACGATCCAAACCGCTTCCGCTCAAAGGTACGAAATTCGTTTCACGTATTTGTTAGATACGTTCTAACGGTTTTTAGGATATGCGATCTACACCATCAAATAAGAAAAACTAAAGCACTTGACTTGGTCCGTGGTCCCCTCCTTCCACCCCTGGCATCCCCCCTGTATCACTAGAGGATTCATTAGTATTGCACACACATAGCATCCATACATGCACCTGCAATTTTTTCAAACTTTGATATATCGAATCTATTACAAAAGAATATTTGTGATACGTGTCCTTATAAGGTCCCCTCTATGATACGTGTACTTATAAGGTCCCCTCTATGATTGCATTGCGTCGGATCTTTCCGATCTCCATTGATTTGTCTGGTACTTACGTTGTGGGGAAGTCGATGTCCACGTCTTTCTATTTGTTTACCATATGCACTAGCCCTGGGCAGCGGTTGCGATAAATTCTGCTCCGTCCACGCCCGCCCGCACCCGCTCCCGCCAGACCCGCGTCCGCGTGGGTAGCGGGCGGACGCAGACACTATTTTTGTACCCACATTTGTTAGCGGGCGGGACGCGGGTAACACTTTTTTACTATGCGGGTAACACCCGCATCGCACTGCACCGCCAATATTTTGCGGTGCGGTAACAACTCTTCGCGGGCGGTTCGCGGTATAGATTTTTGAAACCGCAACTTTCGTGGGCGAGACGCGGTATAGGCTATTTCGGCACCGCCCGTACCGCTGCCCAGGGCTAATATGCACCAAATTACAGATTTCATCAAACAGTGTTTGGATTCTCATATCATATCGATGACGTCATACTCATTTTGCCAGAAGTGGGGCATTCTCGTCATTTCAGTTTATAGTAAAAGCTGAAACTGAAAGCCATTCCGAAATTGAAGTGAAAAAATAAAGAACGACATAGAATAAATCAAAGCAAACCTTCAAAATTGAATGACAGAAAAATTTAATGCATAAAGGGGTGGGGTGGGTTTGGGGGGTCTCGTCAGTGCTAATAAATCACTGTCGTCCGCCGTCTATCTCCAAAAATAAACCATATTTTAATGAGTGGGGATGTGATTTAAAGGAAAGAAAGTTTGATATGTCCATCAAGACCGACACGCAAAATAATCACCCCGCCGCCCAATACACTATTGACTCACTATCT
>JAOWBN010175732.1:2319-17892 GCA_028565015.1 Pinguicula moranensis
AAGTGGTGCGGTGAGCGTGGACGTGTCGGTTTCGAACCTTAGATAGACTTCCTACTCGATTTAGTCCCGGAATAGACGGTTATTTGAGGAGAGCGCCGGTGGTCCCTCGTTTAGGGGAGGAATTCCCGTTTAAGGTCCCTAAATGGACGGTTCTAGGGGTGAATCCCTGCTTTGAGGGGGCACCGGTGATCATTTGTTCGCGGGGAGGAATGTTAAGCATACAAAGTCTCACACATATTAGATAAGATGGATTGGTTGGGTTTATATAGATGGACCAACATTTAGTTGGTATGAGGCATTTTGGGGGTAAAAATTCCGCGAACAAAACCGTAAGGGCTTCAGCCCAGAACAGACAATATCATACCAATTAGTGTTGGGTAGAGTCCGGAAATTAACCTTACATGTATCTATAAAAACCATGAACGACTTGATGTAATATTATCTTCCTCATCAATGAAAAGTTTATCTTCTCTCCAAGATCAATAACCAAGCTTCAAGCTTGGTTGCCCATAGTTTCTACAAACCTTATCATGGTATCAGAGCGACAATAAGGCTTAACCACCCTTCCTTTCCTGTTTGTCCTAGCCATTTTATAAGTCTCCATTAACTTTATCAGTTTTTCAATTAACTTATATTTGGTAAACGTAGTTTTGAATTTCCATGAAGTAATCCTATGGTGCCTTCTTGTCGTGTGATTCTCTCTCGTTCAAAAAAAATCATAATACTCATGTGCATAAAAAAAGGGGGATAGAGATTAGTCCAAAATCTTTGGATGGGAAAGGATTAGAAAACCCCATTTAACAATCACAAAAAAACACTAAATCTCACGAGGAAAAAAGTGAGCATTACGCTCTAGCTGTTAATTTATTACCCTATCCATAAACTAGGAAAAATTTACTATCTTACTTCCGAGTTAACACATCAGTCAAGGCCTTGGTTAATTAGCTTGCTATTCGAAGTCCTTTGCCCCCACCCCCCACAACACACACAAAGGGCATTGTTCCAGAAAGACTATTTGTTCGTTTGATTATGTTGTTCAACAAATGTGATAAAAAAAAAAATCACGTGCAGAAAAGGATAGCCTCTGTTGGATTGCTAAAGAGGCTGCGGGAGCTTGACCAATATACATTGTAAATTGGAGAAACATTAAATTCTCCATTAGTAGTAGACTGTTCATCTTTCTTGTACATGTATAAAATGAGGTTATCAGATCATAATGAATACAGTGAATTCACTAGAAGGAAATTCTTCTATACTACAAACAATCATGGTACTAGAACAGATACAGTCCTAGGACGATCCTATTCATCATTTACCGATGGCAACAACTGAGGAGCTCCAACAGAGGCAGGAGGAGGAAGTTAGGAGGAAGTTCAAAATCAGGCCCTCAACAACTCCATAACCCTGGCTGCTCCAAGTTGTGGCCACCTGACGGATCATATCACCAATCTGATTAGAAATCTCAGTCCAGGCCATCAACAAATTCATACAAGCATCAAACTGAATAATGACAACTATGCAATTTGGTCACGGCTGCTGCTAGTGTTCATTGGAGCACAGGGCCAACTCCGACATATCGTCGGAGTTCCACCAGCACCAGCATCCGAGGATCCAGACTTTCCAGACTGGAAACAAACCGAGATGGCGGTGACTGGATGGATCCTGGACGCCATTGAACTAGACATCACGATACAATATATTGAGCAACTCTCTGCTACACCAAAGTTTAAATTTTTTAGTTTGTTCACCGCGGGGTGAATTTGTTCATGATTCCGATACTCACTGCCTAATGACGAATTGTTGTGCATGCCATCTCAGGCGAGGGAAGTGGATTTTCTCTTAGCAATTCTCTCTTTACAGCATCATATTCCTCGTTAACAGCTGCCATAAATTGAAATAACCTGGTTTCTTGTCTGAGTTGGATAAAGATTGCGATGTCAGCCGTCGACATCATCGATTTCGGCTATCGCCGGTCGATTTCTCACCAGATCCGTTGCAGGGAACCAAAGACACTTTTGAGTGTGCAGTTGGCAGTTGGCCTGGAGCATCAAATCATAGATCTAAAGTGCATCGCCGCCACTGCTAAAGGTTGGGGCTAGGCTGTTACAAAGTTCTTTAGCGGAGGGCTGCTCAGGATTTTGTAACATGATGTTTGGTTCAATGGCATCCATGATCCACGCAATCACTGCTAGGTCGGTTTGTTCCCAGGCTAGAAAGTCTGGGTCCTCGGCTGCTGGTGCTGGTAGAACTTCGATGATATGTCGGAGTTGGCCCCATGCTCCAATGGACACACGCAGCAACCGTGACTAAATTGAATAGTTTTCATTATTCAATTTGATGCTTGTATGCATTTGTTTATGGCCCGGACTAAGATTTCTAATCAGATTGGTGATTTGATCCGTCAGGTGGCCACTACTTGGAGCAGCCAGGGTTATAGAGTTGTTGAGGGCCTGATTTTGAACTTCCTCCTCTTGCCTCTGTTGGAGTTCCTCGGTTGTTGCCATCGATAAATGATGAATAGGATCGTCCTAAAACCGTATCCTCTCTGATACCATGATAGTTTGTAGTATAGAAGAATTTCCTTTTAGTGAATTCATTGTATTCATTATGATCCGATAACCTCATTTTATACAAGTACAAGATAGATGAGCAATCTACTACTGATGGAGAATTTTAATGTTTCTCCAATTTACAATACAGCCTCTTTAGCTATCCAACATTGAGGCTACTGGAGAAAATGTCTCATAGTAGTCTAATCTATATGTTTGTCTCTATCCTTTTGCAACCAGCTGCACTTTGTATCGCTCTATTGTCCCATCAGATTTGTGTTTAATGGTGAATACCCATTTGTACCCAAATGTCCTTTTTCCGGTAGGAAGCATGCATCGGCCCCACGTCCCATTTCGTGCAAGTGCCTCCATTTCGTCATTCATTGCCTTTTTCCACACGTCATCTTGTTGAGCTTCTTGTGGGTTTCTTGGGATATTTCTGGAGTATATGACTGCAGTGTAGGCCTGTGCTATCATGCTCCCCTTGACGAGATCAGCTACTGGATATCTAGAATTCCTTGACTAGATACGGGCTATATCTTTGCAAAGATTCCTCAAGTGCTCCTTGGAGGTAGTATATATCGGTCATGTGTCTGAGCTGTGACTGGGTTGGTATTTTCAAAGTTATTAGCGGAAACAACATTTTAGGTACCAACTCCGGAGTGCTTACCTCAGGCATACCAGACAAGGATGATATCTCGGGTGGTGGCACATTGAGTGGAGTTCTGTCGTCTGTCTCAGAAGGAGGCTCAGAGGTATCACCATTGGTACCAAGGGAGCAGGGGCAGTAGGAAGGACAACAGGTATGCTCGAAGCTGGTTGAGAGAGCCATCGTAATTGATCATTCAATGTCTCCCTCGAGCACTGCGGTGAGAGTAGTAGTATTCGGTTTCCACGAAATCGCAGTTCATAGTGAGGTAGGTACGTCGGGAAGGTGGGTGGGAACAACGATAACCTTTTTGGGATCCCCATATCCGAGAAAGACACATTTGAGGGCATAGATAGATATGGGCGGTTCGGTTGTCGATCGCTAAACTGCCAGTTTTTTTTGTTGCTGATTTTGAAAAATGAAAACCGTAACCTAAATCGCCGGTTGCAGGTTTTCCCGATTGATGGTTTTCTCCAGTTTCAATTGCCGATTTACGGTCTCACGGTTTCGGGCGATTTTAGGATGGTTCTGACACGATTGGTAATACGGTTGTTTCCGGTGTAACCGACTTTATTTTAACGGTCTCCGGAGGTCAACGTTATTATTTTTTTTAAAAAGTTTTTATTATTTTTTTTGTGTGTTTAGTTTAACTTATAATTATAAATTTAAAAACTTATAAACTTATAAAATTTATTAAGTTATAAACTTATAAAATTTATAAAATTAAAAAATTATATAACTTATATACTTTAAAATTTATAAAAGTTAAAAACTTATATAATTTATAAACTTTATTAACTTATAAAAGTTAAAAACTTATATAACTTATAAAAGTTAAAAACTTATATAACTTATAAATTTATAAATTATATATAACTTATAAATTTATAAACTTATAAAAGTCATAAAAGTTAAAAGTTTATATAACTTATAAACTTATAAAATATATATAACTTATAAAGTTAAAAACTTATATAACTTTATTAGTTCATAAAAGTTAAAAACTTCTATAACTTATAAACGAAAGTTATAAACATACATAACTTTTTTTTTTGGTAGATAATGGGACCCTGGCAGCCGCTTCTTTCAATCCACGGACCTACCCTGATCGGCCCCCCTGGGGTGCGACCGAAGCCACAAACGTCCCACAGGTGAACCTGCTCCACAGTCTACTTCGGTGTCCTTCGGGCCCGCCCCTCCGACTAATCCGGTAATGTCCTTGCGAAATTGGGTACCAGCGGGATTTGATCTCTCAACCTCACTAGGCAAGCCCCGTGTGTTGAGTGGTGCGCTCCGCTGGACCAACTCGCTTGGACACTTTAATGTTTGTTTATATGATTGTAGCAACATTTACTACTTGTTTACTTATACGCTTTATTTATAGCATTCCAAATAGTAAAACCTAGTATTGATAACTTTTTTTTTTATAAGCCGAATTCATTGATGAAAATAAATATAGTATTTACAAGTACAGAAATGAAAAGAATGGAATAGAAAAGATGGAACAAAGTATCACTGAGGTTCTTGCTCATACGGAGTGTAGTAGTCTATCTGGAATGAATCTGTAGTTAAAGTATTCTCTTTGTAATCCATATCAGGTATAGTTAAGGGTGATCCGGTACACGGCTCACCTAGTGTCATAGAAGATCACAAAGCAGCTCGGCATTCAGATCATCGCCGTCATCCACTTTTCACCGAATCAGAATATCCTGACTGTCAACTTATCAATTCCCCTTTTTATTGAGATATTGGTACACAACTCGATTCTGTTCGATGAGTTATCCCTGTAATAAACTGATAGGTCACAGTCCGATCATACTCCAATTACACAACCAACCAATAGGTTTCTACTTTCGCACAAGCATGGCTTGAAGGAACTTGTCCCCATGTTTATGTCACTTCCACATGATATGAATCCTAGTTTTCCACAATCGGTCTTCTGAATTTTTCATGGATAAGGTCTACCGCCCAATATGTTTGAGACAAATCATTGCTACGCCAATCCTTAGAGTATGTTGTTTCAAGTCCAGTGACTTGCTAAATAAGTCAGTTCCTCTCATTTTGGCATAAGAATAGCTCTGTATTTGGTTTCCCTGCCAGTGGCATACGTCATTTCTTGCAAATGGATCAGTGTATATCATTGTTCATCAGCTCTGGATTGTTTTATGATCCTTGCCATGATGCTTGCTGATGTCATGCTGGCCAGTTAATCCTTCAGTATATTTTCAGTTTGGTGCAAGCAAAACCTCCATGGTAAATAGTGTTGTTTGTCCGTGAACAGTGCCCAGAAAGAAAAGAATCTGTGGCCTTCACCTATCCTGTACCAAATTGACACCACTTAAACAATCAGTCCAGCATTGGTAAGGAAGTGGATGTTTTATATTGAGCGGACATTCATCTAGTCTGGAGTACCTAACATGTACCATATGGAAGAGTAAAACAGTAAGGTAGCACAAAAATATTGTTCCATGATTCAAGTGGTGCAGTGAAAGAAGTGACAAATAAACTTGTGCAAGTGCCTATCTATTAGAACAAGTAGTGTCAACAAGATAGCTGATGATGTTACTGCTATCCTGGTAGTATTTGCCAGAACATTGAAGCAAGCCGTGATGCTGCTGCTATCATTTTTGGGAACCACCCTGTACCAGAACAGAAAGCGGAAGAAGCAGATTAAAGTGATCGATAGGAAGCAGTTAGATGTTTCAAAAGAAGCCATTTTAGTATTTGGTAGGTCTAGCCAGAAAACCCATATAGAACCAACCTCAATAAGATTTGCAGATTAAGCACAATCACTTTCAAGTAAAGCTCAAAAAGTAGGCCAACATGAGGAAGGATATTGGGCTAAAAATTATCAGCAAGGTGAAATAAAATCTTTGTACCCTATTAATGACACAGACCGTGAGCATCCTAACATCAAGCAATGAATAATGTTAAAAGGATATGCAGGCAGTAGGATTTAAAATCCAGTCTGTTGTGGAATATGGTAGCTGCTTTAAGGCTGAGATCCAGAGCCAAGAAGTTATCTTGATGTTTGACACTATGCTCAAGTGATTAGTATCTTTATCCCGGAAAAATTTCAATTTCCTAGCCTTCCACGCTTGGTTTACCTAATATGAATTCATTTAGGGCAGGAACTTGTGCAACCTGAAACTGAAGAGATCTTGATGGTGATAGCCACTCCAGCAATGAATTCCAGACCATCAAGATTAAGGGACAGTTTCTGAACAAGTGTTCCACGGAGTCTATACCATATGGGCAAAGTAGGCAGTTTGCCTCATGGTCAGGAGGAATGATGTGCCGCAGCTTAAGAGCCATTTTTGTTAGCAGAGAATTCTGAAGTAGCTTCCGTGCAAAGATGAGAGTTTTTTTAGGAGCTAAAGTCTTCCAAATCGAACTAAGAATAAGCATCTCCTTATCAGAGTACGGAGAAGCAGAATATTCCAGTATTCTTGCATAGGCCTCCGAACTGAAAGAATATTTGTCCATAGAGTTTAGTGGCTGGACCTCTTGCAACAACAGAGACAGGTTGGAGAGATCTAGCAGTTCAGATGCTCTTAGG
Source organism: Pinguicula moranensis (assembly GCA_028565015.1). Classification (NCBI taxonomy): domain Eukaryota; kingdom Viridiplantae; phylum Streptophyta; class Magnoliopsida; order Lamiales; family Lentibulariaceae; genus Pinguicula; species Pinguicula moranensis. The sequence continues at coordinate 9,077 of JAOWBN010175732.1, forward strand.
GACCTTCTCTAGGTCCACTGCCAAGAGGATGATTCCCTACTTCTCAACTCAAAAAGTAGAACATTTTGGTGAGGTGTGGTTCTGAAAGTCTTGGAAACTGATGTGCTAGAGAATTTTCAAGAAGCCAGGGGTCCTTCCAAAATCTTATGGCAGAACCTGTACCAACTTTCAAGATAATGGAATTTATGAACCAATTTGAATTAAGAATTTGTTGAATGTTATTCCACCAAGAAGAGACATAAGCTCTTCCCCTTCTTCTGCCAACCTAAATCATGGATATTGAAGGGCTGAATAGCTCTCTCCATTTACCCATTGAAAGGCAACCTTCCAATTTTGAACTCATGATTTTGGTAGCTAGATCTCCACCCCCTATTTGCCTAATAATGCCTCATTGAAAGCTTTCAAATCTCTACCTCCCAGCCCACCTTTGGATACTGATGCAGTCATCTTTTTCCAAGACACCCAGTGGACTTTTTTGTGCTCACTGCTACCAATCCAAAAAAAGGATCTCAATAGGAGAAATGGAGAAATAGGGTCCGCCTGGCGAAACCCTCTTTTAGGGAAAAATTCAGAAGTTGGACTACCATTAATGAGGATTGAAGAGGAGGAGCATTCTAGCAATTCCTTTATCCACCATATCCAGCATTGAGGGAACTTCATTTGGATCATAATGTCCTGCAAATATAGCCAATTGATGGAGTCAAAAGCCTTTTCAAAATCTACTTTGAGAATCAAGTCCTGCTTTTTAAGTTTCTTCACTTCATCTAATGTCTTGTTGGCTATAAGAACACAATCTAATAGTTTTATGACCTTTATAAATGCCATTTGATTTGGAGCTATGATCTCCTTCATGGTTGGACATAGCCTCAATACAAGAACTTTTGAGATGATCTTTGGGATGGTTCCAATTAAGGTGATTGGCCGAAAGTCTTGGACATGTAGAGGAGAGTCTGTTTTGGCTAACAGGAATATATGAGCCGCATTGCTTCCCTTGGCAAGTCTGCATTTCCTGTAAAATTCAAGAAATAATTGTAGGATGTCAGACTTAAACAGGTGCAGAAATTTTTTGAGGCATTTAAACTTTAAACCGTCTGGTCCTGGACTTTTTTCACTTCCACATTACTCTATTGCGTTCATAATTTTAGCCTCAGTGAAGGGCCTAACTAGCTGCTCTGTAGACAGATTAGAGAGGTGATGGAATCTGATATTCTGAAATTTTGGCCTGCTCCACTCCTCCTCCGAGAATCTATCATAAAAGTGTTGCTTGAAACCTCTCTTGATGTCCTTAGGTTCATCCATCCAGGAATCACCCTCCAATACACCTTGAATAGAATTGTTTCTCCTGTTTTTTTGAATCCATCTGTGAAAATAAGCAGAGTTTGCATCACCTTGTTTAAGCCAATTAATTATGAATTTCTGAAAATATATGTTGTCAATGCTATTGGTTAATGTTTGGAGCTCCTGCTGTTTATTCAGAAGAATCTGAATATCTTTGGTAGAAATCTGAGAGAGATTTTCAGCCTGTAGTTCCAATTCAGAGACTTGATCTAGTATATACTTTCGATGAGCTAATGAATTCCTAGGTTGTGACATGTTCCATTCTTTAATTCCAGATCTTAGCTCCTTGATTTTGATCTTCAGTCTATAACTTGCAAAACCTTCCGGGTTGATTTCTGTGCTGAGCTTTTCTATTAAAGCAGAAAAATCTGAATTTTCCAGCCAACTATCCAGCATTCGAAATGGTTTTGGACCCCAATTTTTAAGGTTGCAAGAAAGAGACACAGGGCAATGGTCAGAGTCATCCCTATTTAGGCCGGTTTGACTACAAGAAGTATCATCTCCTAGCTAAATATCACTCACCATGAACCTATCAAGCCTGCTCATAGCTTTTAAAGACTTTAGAAACCAAGTAAATTTCCTTCTAGTTAGTTGGAGGTCCTAAAGGTGTAGTCCATTGACAAAAGATCCTAATGCTTTGATCTCATTCTTCAAGTACCTCTGGGACCTCTGTGAGCTGCCTTTTTTTGAAACATTTAAAACAACGTTGAAATCACCCATAAGGCACCATTTCTCCAACCCTTTTCCTTGATGTAAATCAGTGATCTGTTGCCATTGAAGTTCCCTTGTGGCTAAGTCATGAGCACCATAAATATTCAACACGTGAGAGATTATTGAGTCTGATTTCCAGATTCCTGAGATCGACAGAAAACCATCTCCAGAAGTGAAGCTGAGTTTGCTGAAAACAAATTTATTCCAAATAAAAAGAAAGCCACTAGATTGTCCTGCAGAACCTTTATAAACCCAATCAAAGTTTTCATCAAACCAAAGAGATTGGCATAATTTCCTATCAACAGTTTCCATCTTAGTCTCCTGGAGGCTAATAAAATTTGGCAGTTCCGATTGAATAAGACTTTTAACTCATCTCTGTCTACCCCGGCCACAGAGGCCTCTGACATTATAGGTGATAATCTTCATCTAGAACCTTGTACACTTCTTTGTTTGAGAGGAAATCAACTTCAATTTTTCCTTTGCTTGCTGAGGGTCCGGATAAGTTAGCCCAAGCTTTTTACCAAGGTTCATTGCAAGATTAGCCTCAGCATTCAACTGTTCTTGAGATAAAACCTGACCAGGAGAGATCTTTTGTTGAGCTGCAAGATGTCCAACCCAATCTTCTAGTGCAACAATGTTTTTTTCTCTAAGTGATTCATTGTATTTGCGTGTTTGGCTCCTTGTTTTGGGGCCTTGACAAAGCCTTCTTTTGAGCAGAATCTTTTTAGGAGTGAGATTCACTGTTTGAGTTGATACTCCCAATGAAGGAAAGTCCTCAGAAGAGGAAGAGATATTATTGGAGTCAGAGATTAAAGCTGGGGAATTAGCTTGTGATAACTGTGAAGATGTGCTGGCCATTGTCTGTAGTGGAGAAGTGGCTGCCAACAGTGGGGAGAGGACTGCAACAGTACCATCTAATGGCTCAGGATCAGAACACTGCAGAGGAATAGCGCATCATTCCAGCATAGGTAACTGTGGATTGCTGAGGAGTACATGTTGCAGGGGAGAGCCTATGAGAGGGGCTGCACACAGCAGGGATGGAGCTACACTAGATAAAGTGAAGGGAGTTGCAGCTGAAATGTCAACTAGCTGCAGTTCTTGAACAGGACTAAGCACTGGAGAATTACAACATTCAGTGCATTCTTCAGAAGACCTGAAGAACACAAATTGAGGAATAACTGGAGGAGAGTTATCAAGTTTATAGGCATCCTGTTGGTCAGGACTTACTTCTGTAGTGCCTCCCTTGAGAGATGTAGCTATAAAAGGATCTTGTGACTGCGGTCATTGGGGTTGTGTCTCCTTTGCAGGAGACAATTTCTTCGATGAATCAGCCAGTGTTTGCTCTACAAAAGAATCTAAGTTCACCGACATCTCAGATGGGGATAACTCTTCAGATAGAAGACTAGGTGTGTCTTCCTGGTTTTCAGGGTAAGGACAATGACTGTAACCCCAGCAGTCATTGAATTTTGTTGAGCTGAGTTCTGAAATGTGGAGCGTGACTAGTGAACCATCCACTAAAATGTTGAGAGATTTTGACACAGAGGAAGTCCAATCAATAGAAATCAACATCTGAGCTACTTCCAGATAATGTTTCTTCAGAGTAGCATCATCAACTTTAATCAACGTGCCTAATTGAGAGCCAATCTTGATTAGATCATTGGAGTTCCACAATTGAAGGGGCAGACCAAATATTATTATCCAACACAGTTTATGGGATGGATATATCATAGAGGAATCAGACCAAGGGCGAAGATCAGATACCCATTGAGCCAGCCACTCAGAGTAATGAGTGATCAAGTTTTTGAGATCCAATGTTTCATTCTCCCTAATAAGGATCCTGCCTAGGCCCATGGGGCTTATGATTATGTTCAGGTATCCAGCCGACTTCAGGTTTAACTGAAGATTCCTGCAACCATCCAAGTCTATCAGAGTAGCAGTATAACCGTGTTGCAGCAGAGTCAGAACAGAAGTAGAAGTGGTGAATTCTAGTAATTTGATCGGGCCCTTGGTGTGAGGTGGCTGAGCAGTAGGTGGAGGTGCCTTACTAGAAGAGGCATCAGTTGATGGTTTCAGACCTACATTAGTAGCCGGTATTTCAACAAATTTAGTCCGGAAGACAGGAACAGGGGACTCTGTTTCTTCTTAGGGACCAAGGATTTAGCGAATTTTGCTACATTGGCGTGTAGACGGTAAGAACCGAACCAAATGTTATTCAGTTGAAACAATCTTGCATCCACTTCTACAGAGTTCACTGAACTGGACGAAACCGAATGGGATACCATTCCTATCCAGTTGTCTAGCAATTGTAAGTTCTTTAACAAGACCCTGCCTGCTCAAGATCTTGGTCAAAGTGTCTTTGTGACAATCCTTGGGGACGTTTGAGATGAAATATGTTAGAGATTGAGACACATTCTCAGTGGGAGGATGAATTATCGAGCCTAAACGTTCATGAATAGGACATTTTGAAGGGAACAATGAATCTGCGTAGCTCTGAGTTTCTCTCCTGGGGAGTAAAGGAGTTTCCCCGCTCGGATGGCAGCTCTTCTAATCTTTTTTTGCTGATGGGTGGGAATAGACCATATATTCATGCGGGTTAGATAGTCTCTAGATGTAGGGAAGGCAAGAAATGAAGAAGCAAAGGAAGGTACCGCCGGGCGGTTTACTATTTAAATGCTAGATGGAGATGCAGAGGAGATGGGAAAGATTGAGTTGCTGAGTGGGTTGGGGGTAGCGAGCTGGAGCGGAGCAAGCTGGAGGTTAACGAGCTGGATCTGAGCGAGATACTGCCTTCCAGGGCGCATAAGGCGTCCCCAGGAAGAGAATAAGCTCACCGAAGGATGGTGTGGCCAGAGCGAGGAGGACAGGAAGGGTTTATTTGGAGAAAATGGTCGGAAAGAGATCGGGGTCACTGTTCATCGAAGGGTTCACTGTTGATCGCTTTCGTCACAGTATGTTCATCAGGAATCAAAGAACACTTTGCATCCCGCCATCAAGAGGTTGTGATGGTGAGACCACTATAATTAAGTTATCAACACTAAACATCCCTAACTATAGTGTAAGTGAGATAAGGTATCACTAATACGGATAGGTTAGCATGTTGCCGATTTATTTTGAAGTAAATAGTTGACTCCTCAACTATAGTATAGTGACGCATAAGCTAGAACATGGATGCTTGTAGCTAACAAGTACATCAGATTGAACACATAGAGATCCCAATTTTGTCAATGTTTGATACTCTAGAGAATAGTAGGTGTAAGTGATCCTTAGACTTGAGATCACCATTGAGATCTTGAGTATGAATATCACTATTTGATTCTATTTGGAGTTACACCGTAAATAAGTAACAATGGAATGGTTTGAAGTACGGAAAGATTGTGAGTTATCAATAAAGGATTTACCGCTGCTAGAATGTTAGGAGAAAATGTCCCTATTCTCACTTGTAATAAATCATGGAAGCCTTTACAAAGTACGAGTTTAATTAAAAAGAAGTTTCTAATTAGTACTCAATGATCATGACTTCCGGTACAAGAAATCTTATGTATATTAATGAGGATGACCAATAACCTCAATATACAATATTATGGATATGAACAAGATGAGATATTAATTACACGAGAACTAGTTTTTGAAAGAATAGTCTCATTAGATGGCTATTCTCAATGCTTGGTGGACATGATATTTTTTTAAAGGTCGTGGTCTATAGATTGAAATTAGGGATTAATGAATTAGAAGTATGTAATACAATAGCCATAATTTGATTATGTTAATTCAAGGACCATTGGCAAGTTATTCGGAACCTATAGGGTCACAAACATTAACATCAAATTCTTAAGGGGTCATTTTGTAATTAAGGTCAAGTATATGGGTCAAAATAAAGTTTATGAAACTTCATGGATTTGTTTGTAATTATGGCAGCACAAATGTAATAAATATAAGTTTGTATTATATGTATTATATACATCAAAACTCCATTAGTTGGATTTGACTAACATATATATTTATACATTTAGTGAAAAATTCCTACAACTTATATATAGTGTCATGTTTTCCTCCAAGATTACATGCGAAGGTTGCATGGCCAATGAAATTACATGCAATGGTGTAACAATATACAAAAAGATGTATATATTGGTTGCATGATTTGATTCTACAAACCCTTGACACCTAAACATGATTTTTCCAAAGATCAAGCATATGTATGGCTATGATCAAATATTGACCAACTCTAGGACATGTGTTTGCATCTCAAACTCATTAAAACCTCTATTAATACCCTAATACATTCATATGTGGAAGATTGATGCGTTTACAAGTCTTAATAGAAAAAACAAAGGGGTTCACTCTCTGCTTTCTCTCTTTACCTAAGAGCTTGTTCTTGCATTCTACATCAAGTTCAAGAATTGCATGTAATAATTCTTTGTAGTATTCTAACATTATATGCTTTATTTACTTTTGAATTAAATGATGTATGATGGTTAATCATGGACTAGATCCCAATTGGATTATGCTTATTGTAATAATTGTTATTACTTTAATTATTGGTTTAATGGATGTAATACTTACATAGATATTAAAAATATGGCTTGCATGCCATGTCTTCCTTTAATTCTTTTTTTTAAGCCAAAATTTCAATAATAAGAAAAGGGGTGATGTCTGTACAGGTATAGAAGAAAGAACTGAAGCAAAGCAAAGAGAAATGTCTTCCTTCAATTCTTGATGTAATTTTTCATTATCTTACTCCCCCCAAATATAATTTAGGGTACTCAAAGAATGTGATTCTGGAATCTATATTACTTGTCATATTGCATATTTTTTGTGAAACTGTAAAAAATTGTGTGTAAACATGTAAAACAAAACATTTTCAGAATTCCTTTCCATTAGATCTTGCTAACTTACACAACTTAAGATTATAAGGAGAAATAAATTTTATACCTCTTGTAGAATCACTATTCTTGAGAGTAGTTTCCTTCCTAAAATTACTACACGTATGGTCAATTTGTGAGTTATAATTTGATAGAACATTGAATGGTTTCATCAAGTTTTTTGTGCCATTGCTAGAGACCAGGTGTGTGAATTGTGATTTTATTTTACAAGTTGCTTATTTATTTTTACTTTTGTTACTTGTCTTGTTTCTAATCTTCTCTTTGTTTTCAATGTTCACAAGGGCAACCACATGAACAATAGGAACAAGGAGGACCCTTTTTGACTTGAGGCTCAATATTTCCCGCTTTGATCAGCTTGAACTGGAGACATTGTATAAAACATGGGAACGATTCAATGGCCTATTAATTCAGTGCCCTCATCACCAATTTCCATTTCACCTTTTATCTCAATTTGTTTGTGATGGATTGAACCACTTATCTCAGTATAGGGTGGATCATGCAGCTGAAGGATCAATATTCGAAACAACCTCAGAGAAGTTTTTTAAGATCTTGGGGGCGGATTCACGCAAAAGCAAACACTTGAGGTATAGGGTATTTGTGATAGTGTTGGTCATTGTGCTTAAGACATGAACTTGATTTGCATGTGAACAAAATGTCGAAAAAGCTAATTGTTCAATGGGGGCATAGCTACAATCCACAGCCCTACTTTGAGCACAACTGCTATTCGACCCTAGAGCCCAATCGGCCGAGTTTGAGCAACCAAACAAGAAAGCCCACCCTCAAGGAAAATTTACAGTCTTTTATTCAATCTATGCTGGCCAGCCACAAGACGAAAAATGAGCTCTTTCATAGGAAATCCACCTTGGAAGAATCCTTGCAAGCTTTTATTCATGCTACACGAGTCAACACCAAGAAGGAACATGAGAGCTTTGATTCCATTGAAGCATCAATTAAGAAGCTGGAAACACTAATTGGCTGGCTACTTGAAGAGCTACATACGAATCATGAAAAATGGTTTTCAAACCAACCAGAGAATGTAGAGGCCCTCACAAATCTGCAAAGTGGAAAGTTGATCAAGTAATCCTATATTGTTAGTGCCCCTATTGACATGTTTCTTGATTCATGAAACGGAGATCTCATATGCGAGGGAGAGCATGAATGAGAACTCATATTAAATGAAGGATGTCATAGACGTAAAGGCGACTGAACCATTATCAAAGTTTGGATTGCCAAATTAATCATCCATTTCAAACCGCTTGTGCCACTAAAACGCCACCTAAGGTCCTTCAACAAGGATAAGCTTTTCTTTTATCTCCATAATCTGATTTTCAAATTGACCATTGGCCTACCTCCTTTAGATTTCTTTAGGAACATTCCCATATATGCTGAGGCTTTCAAAGAACTTATAACCAAGATGGTAACGAATGAGATAGAGGTAAAGCCCCTAGGTCCTAAGTCTGAAAGTGCTCTAGTGAGGTTACACCCATGGATGAAACTTTCCGATGGCAACCATTTGTAAGAAATCAGGTAGCAAGAGATGTCAAGCACGAGGCCCCGGATGATGGAGGGAATAAAAGGATTTCTCCTATCTTTGGACAAGCCACTAAAGATATGGAGCATGGAAGGTTGATGTCGAAAGATTGAGGGGCTTACTTCAAGGTATTTGACCATAAGGGGCAACCTTACAAAGGCACTTCGAGCTAAATGCGTGATGGCCGGTTTCTCCAGTGTCGTGGCTGGAAAAATGCCTCAAAAGTATCCTGATTTGTACTATCACGAGCTAAGGGGTAGCAAGTGGAGAGATCAAGGTCGAATCCACAGAGAAAGGTAGTGAAATCTGTACTGCACTTGTCCTGTTTTTTTGTTGCTGTCAAAACTAAAACT
>JAOWBN010175743.1:0-30306 GCA_028565015.1 Pinguicula moranensis
ACAAAAAGGTTGACAAATATGCAATAGTTTTCCTAGTGCTATATGTAGATGACATATTGCTAATAGGAAATGACATTCCAATGCTTCCATTTGTGAAGCTTTGGCTATCAAAGAAATTTTCCATGAAGGACTTAGGAGAAACAACCTACATACTGGGTATTAAGATCCATAGAGATAGATCCTAAAGGTTGCTTGGTCTATCTCAAATAACGTACATAGACAAAGTGCTAAAGCGGCTTAGCATGGACAAGTCGAAGAAAGGGTTTCTTCCAATGGGGAACGGTATACATCTGTCAAATATGATGTCACCAAAACCTTATCAGGATAAGATCCTTGTGCAAAAGATACTGCATGCTTTGGCTATCGGGTCTATCATGTATGCCATGTTATGTACGAGACCCAATGTCTCCTACGCCATGCGGATAACTAGTTTGGATTGAAGCTGTTTGGTAGTGTTGGGTAACTAATGGGTTTCATTGGTCAAATTTTTTAATTCCTGGTGAATAGATTAAAATACCTCCACAGTTATTTCAAACCTAACCATATCCTTTTTTGCCATTTCATATCCAAATCAAACAACAAACGCTATATTACACGAAATTTCCTCCTTCACTTCCATGGATAACCATTTCAGCCCCTACATGTGATAACATCAAAATGCAAAATTTTGACATTCCAACCAGCAACATCACAAAGCAAAATATCAAACAACCTAATCGCATTCATTAATGTTATCATAAACATATGATGTCCTCAAAACATAATAAAACAGATTAAGATAGGTCTCAAATATGTCACATCCAGCAACACAAAATGCACAAAAAGTTTTCAAGTCAAGCCGCCTACATTCCCCCCAAACCGAACAGCCTAATTACTTCATCCCCCGCTTCTGTAACAAGGTCTATGCGCCATCAAACATAGTTCATTTGCAATATGAATCATCAATGATGTGATAGCGTGTCTCAGATGTGTATTTAGCCCATTGCAATGTTATCCAGAAACATGTTGCACCAGGTGGATGCGCTTGGTATTAAAGGTGGTTCATCTGTTGGCTCCACAGCAGGCTCAAACTCGCCACACTCCTATATTCCAGCAGCATGTAATGCAGCAGGCTCTAACAAAGGGTCAGAAGGGCTTACATCCATCACAAAGTTGGGGAGCAACCCACATGTTAAAATTATGTTGCACTGTGTTTCAATGGGGTAGAATGATGGGCTCCTTAAAATAGTAAACCACTTCTTCAAGACCCCAAATGCCCTTTCTATTACATTGCGGGCTCCTGAATGTTTGAGGTTGAACAACTCCTTGTAGTTTGTTGGCCTTTTCTTTGCAGTGCCCCATTCCTGAAGATGGTATCTAGTTTTCCTATACGGAGTGAGGAACCCCTCTGCATGCATGTATCCGCCATCGCACAAGAAATATGTTCCTGCAACGGATAATTACCCGAATGGGTAGATCATAACTCATAGAATTATACATATGAAAAAATAGAACTAGTAACATACCATTGGGGACGCGTAGCCCATTTGGCCGGGCAAGCGCATCCCGTAAAACATGACTATCTGCAGCTGAACCTTCCTAGCTAGCTAGCATGTAGATAAACCTTCCTCGGGCACATTTGATGATAAATGCCCTTTTCTTGTTTGGTAGCGTGGTTGATCTTCTGCGACAACATGTACTTGTATGTATGTGTCGTCCAATGCGCCTACATGACCCTGCAGAAATAACAATATGAATGATCACTCATTCCAATTTATAAATGAGTATGGTAAACAAATGAATTTGAAAAGTTACCTGAAAGCATTTCCATCTATTATGGACACATGTGCTGTCGATGGGGACTGGTCGTGCAAGTAATCTAGCACGCAATTTGAGTACAACATGCAGCACCTGATGGAACACTTGACCAATTGTCTTACCACTGCGCTGAAAGTCGCTCTGTAAGACCCTGTTTTTTTGGTGATGAGTTATGGTGCGCAGGAAGATGGCCACCTTCTCAACCCATGTCACATATTCATCGTCTTGCAGGCCACAATTCGCTCTTAATATTCGACACAATTCTGTGAAGGTTGTATTGGACATCCGCATGTTTTTGAAACATTCCCTATTAGCCTATTGGGTTATTCTTTCTATGAAGGCTAATCTTTAAGATATCTTATCTATAATGCAATACCTAGGAGGTGATTCAGAATTTATGCGCTTAGGCTTACGCGGTTGTGTTACTTACTCAGCATTATCCTCAAAACAATCAAGTATGGAAGGCAACGCAAGAATAAATAGTCTTGAACAATTGAAGAACATTGCAAAAAGCACTTAGTCTAACATAACTAGTTATGCAGTTTGTAGGACTGTGAAAAGGAAACATGCAATGCAATAAACAAAGCAAACAAAAAATGTTGATGCAGCAGAAGAGTACCTCATTTTGTCCTAGAATAAAATCCCCCCTTCGCAGTTTATAGTAGGATGAAGTTCGAAAAAAACATATTTGCAGTGAATTGAAGACAAGCGTAAATGAGCCTCCTCTATTTATACCCGAGAGGAGAAGGTGAAAAAGGAATCACACATTATATATACACCAGCTGCACAATTACATGAAAATAGAGGCAAAAGAAGACCAAAAAAGCTAGCAATCTTTTACAACATAGAGGGGGGGAATCTATACTTCCAGGCGTTGGCTAGAAAATTTCAAGAATATTTTCCAAAAACAACAAAGGAATAATTCAATAAATGGAAATACATCTTCTTCTCAATCTTTTACAGCATAGAGGGGGGATCAGGGAGTGCTTTACATTTATTGTTTGCACAAGAAGAAAACCCAGAAACTATGTCCAAAAAATGAAAAAAAAATTGGAAAGGCGAGGAACATATCTGATCGAGCTCTAAAGAAGAAAAATGGAGAGGATATGATAATAGAATAAATATTACCTTTGCTACAAAAGACTCCGGGTGCAAAAGTGCCGCTACAGGAAGAATGGCCCGAGAGTCTCTAGAACGACTGCTGGAGGAGAAGTCGAGCGGGTGGAGAAGTCGAGGGTTGAATGAATTAGGTTTTGGAATTTATAGTTGGTTTGGTTGTAATTTTGAGGAATAGTAGGGGCATATATGGTCTTTTTACGGGTATGAGTAAGTATGGATTGAGTAATCAATCGGAAATGGGCGGGGCAAGAAAATGGAAGTAATCCATGGTGTAATCCCGGGTCACCATTTTTTGTCCAGGGTCGACGGTATTTTAGTGCGTGGGCACCAAACGGGTGACTAACATGGGCAACTGTGTTTTACCAACGTTTCCAGTACCTACCACGGTACCAAACGCACCCTAAGTGTTACAAGCAGGTTTCAATCCAATCCTGGTGGGGAACATTGGATTACCGTAAATAACATTTTAAAGTACCTTAGAATGTCTAAGGACTTGTTCTTAGTATACGGGGATTCAAATTTTGAAATAAAAGGATATACGGATGGTAGTTTCCAGACTGATGTAGATGATTTCAAGTCACAGTCTAGACACGTATTTAAACTAAACGGAGGTGTGGTAGTTTGACAGAGTTCCTAACAAGGTACAATTGTGGACTCTACAGTGGAGGTTGAATACATTGCTACTTCAGAAGTTGCAAAGGAAACCGTTTGGATCAACAAGTTCATCGAAGAACTTGGAGTGGTTCCTTCTGCTACGGCATCGATCACTATCCTTTGTGATATCAGTGGAACAGTACCTTAAGATAAAAAAAAACCGAGGTCTCATCAGATGTCCAAACATGTAAAGAAAAACTTCCACTTGATTAGAGAAATCACAGAGAGGAACGATGTAAGGGCAGATAGATCCCTTCGGAGGCCAATGTGGCTGATCCCTTGACTAAGGCCTTAACCCAGACTCGACATGAACAACATGTACAATTACTCAGTTGAGAACGAACGAGTGATTGGCCTTAGCACAAGTGGGAGTTTGTTAGTGTTATGTCCTTAGGCTAATTAACTTAGGCCTATGTATTGACACTTTAATGTTATATATATGATTATAGCAACTTTCAGTACTTGTTTATTTATATTCTTTATTTATAACATATACAAGAGTGAAGCCTAGTATTATTACATAGAGTTGTGATGATGGGACTACTCTTATTAAAGTTATCATTACTAAACGTCCCTAACCATAATATTAGTGAGACAAGGCATCATTAATACTGATAGGTTAGCATGTTTTTAGCGAATTCCTTTTGAAGGAAATAGTTGTCTCACCGACTAAAGTGTAGTGACACCTAAGATACAAACATGGGTGCTTTTAGTTGACAAGTACATCGGATTGACATGCATAAAGATCACCATATTGTTGATGGATGTTATTCTAAAGAATAGTGGGTGTAAGTGATTCTTAGACTTTAGATCACCATATAGACATCTTGTGTATGAATACTATTCTTTGATTTTATTTGGAGTTACACCGTAAATGGGTAACGATTGATAGTCTTGGAAATGGTTTGAAGTATGGAAAGATTATGAGTGATGAATAAAGGATTCACCACTCCTAAAATGGTAGGAGAAGATATTCCTATGGCCACTTGTAAGAAGTCATATTAGCCTTTGCAAAACTAATTAGAACTTAATGATCATGACTTCCAGTACAATAAATCTTACATATATAAATTAGGGTGATAAATAACCTCAATATACGAGATTAGGAACTTTGTGAAAGAATATAAAATACACAAGAACTAATTTTTAAAAGGATAGTCTCCTTCTATGACTATTCTCAATGCCTGGGGCCCCTGATATCTTAGTAGAGGTCAGTCATGGTCTATGGACTATAATTAAAGAATAATGAATTAAAAGTGTTCAATTCATTAATAATAATTTGATTATGTTATTTATAGGTCCATTGCCAAGTTATTGAGAACCGATAGGGTCATACATGTTAACATCATTCTCTTGAGAGGTCAAAGTGTGATTAAGGTAAAGAATAGGGGTCAAATTGAAGTTTTTGAAACTTCAAGGACTTGTATGAAATTATGGGGTTATGGATACATGCTATGCACGACCTCACACGCGTAGAGGTGTATAGAAACCTCATGGAGAAGAATTTTACAACAACATGGCACACAAGCATGAATTGTCAACTGTTGCTACACATGTAAAACTATGGTTAAATATTTTTTATTATCTACAACATGTGTTGACATCTTAGACTCATGACCACCTATATAAATACCTTAATCTTATCACAAATATGTGGAAGTTGGTCGAGACTTAAAAGCCTTGAAAGAATTGTTGAGAAGTTCTACATCCTTGTTACTTTCTCTACATGAGAAGGACTTGGAATTTCTGGACAAATACTTGAACGAATTTTCTTTTCTTTTTAAGTCATAAAGGTTGGACCTAGCTCTGCTTTATTCACATATAAGTTTTACATTTAGGGTGCATAAACTTCAAGGGAAGTAGTTGTGTGAATTACTCTATAGGGTGGACATTTGAACACCTTAACGGAAAGAGTTTTCTGGAACGAATTAGTGATTCGACAAGAGGTATAAAAATTATTTCTCCTTGTAATATCAAGTTATATAAATTAGGAAAGATCCATAGTCAAAAAATTTCTGAAATTTTTGTTATTCATGCTTAATACATACCTATGTTTACGCTTCAGCACAAATTTTACATCATGAAACATAGTATAGCTTTTGGAGATCTTACAAATACCAGGATCATGGTTCCCAACATACGACATTCTAAACCATGAGTACCAGTTGATCCAAACATTATAAGCACACCTACAATTTTTTCTCTGGTAATGGTTGATTGCTTGGGTGTTTTGGTGTGTGGTGTTTCGAATATGGTATCGATGTATTATATTAACCATCTATTTTGTAGGAACATAATTTTTTTAATTGTTGATTTGATAACAGGCTGTGGACCAAGAATCTTCAACAGACTTTGTTGACCCTTAGGATCAAGCAAGGCACTTGTTCATCCTGTTACACTAGAGAGTTCAACAGCCATCCTTGATCACTCAGAGCTGATGGCAGCACCTGCTCATCTTGTTCAAGCGGCTGCTCAGCCTACATCTTTCACAATCCAACCTATGACACCCACTGATATGGCGGCAATTTGCAACTCAGCAAAATCAGTAACCTTCAGAGAAGAAAGATCAGTAGATACCACAATTATCTCCATAAACATCTGCCTATAAATAACTTGTAAAAACAGTATGAACGACATGCTTGAATCAATGAAGAATTCAATTTTTCTTCAACCACCATAGCTATTAAATTCACTAAGCAAACTTGCACCACACAACTGAAACACTCAAGCCTAAATACACAAGTTCTCATAGTATCAGAGCTCTTCTCAAGGCCTCAAATGCCTATGGTCTATCCTCTTCTATCCCTACTCCTTCCTGCTATCTAACCATTCTTAACCCCACTAGTTTTCTTCTTCCCACTGATCCCTTGATTGTTCCCTTTACCCTTCCTCTCTGTTTTACTCACTTCCTCTCTTTTCTGTCTAGCTTTTATCTTCGTCTGTCGCTATCCACCACAAATACTTCTACCAATCCCACCAATACTCTCACCATGTCTCTACAACAAACCACCACCAATATTCCCACATTCTCCTTTCATACGTAGACTTTTTTCATGTAGTGACAGTGAAACTCACTCCATCTAACTACCTATTTTGGAGAAATCAAGTTTGTACCTTATTGCAACATCACAATCTTTTGGGTTATGTGGATGGCACAACGGTTGAGACGCCTGCACAGGACATTGCTGATCCTACCAAATCAAACCTGAAGCACATGGGGTTATAATGGGCAAGGTAACCACTTAGGCTATTTGGGAAACTCTGCAGTAAGAGTACAGTCACAGTCAATCTGGCCCATCTCAAGAACTAGACCTTAGAGATGAGTTACAACAGCTTCAAATTGGTCAACTTTCAATCAAGGAATATGCAAGGCAATTCTTCCTCCTCTGTGAACACCTGGTTGCCCTAGGCTGGCCGGTCTCACCCCTCGATCAGATCCATTGGTTCCTAAAGAGGGCTTGGTTCAAACTTTTAAACTTTCTTCGGCTACCTGTTGTCATATCATCCATTGGCGTATGTTCGGGACATCATAGCGCGGGCAGAGAACTTTCAAACCCTCTACCACCATACCATGTCGGGACTCATGGCGCCAGCTTTTGCTTTTGCAGCCTTGTAAAAATTCAGAAACAAACTCGGATTGAATCAAAGTATCTTCCTCTGTTTAGTCGAAGCGAAAGAAAAGAAAAAACGGTTATTTCCAATTTCCTTTCGTATTTTCTTATTTCTGTCTCGAATCTTCTTCATTAACTTACATCAGGTTTATATCGCATCTCTACTTACAAAAGCGGGAAAACAGCTAACAACAATTACACCCAATTACAGCTAAGCGTCTCCATCTGAACCGCACGATCTAATGTGGATCGTGCGGTCGGCGTTTGTCTTCAATTACACTTGAATGCTCTATTTTTGACTTTAACAGAGTTGATCCACTCTGTTCTCCATCTTCTCGCCCCATTCCTTCATTCATCTTCTGATCACAATCTGTCTTGTCAGCCATAGCACTTGTTGTAGCTTTCGAACACTTCAACAAGCCTCCCTCAGCCCGACCAACTTGGTGTCAATTCTTCCTTCCACCACTTAGTCCGTTCCTGCTTTGATTTCTTCATCAGCCGCCAGATTGCCTCAGTCTACGGCCTCGTGTGTGTCACCCGCCTACGCTCAGACACTACAAGGATCACCTGCTTCAAGCATGTTTCTTAGCCCACCAGCACCTTTGCCAGCTCACATGCAGTTATTTACTCCACCAGCCCTTTTTCCTCCACCAGGCCATTATTAGTGCGGTGAGGATTCCTTTCTAGGTCGAGGTCGAAGTTTTTGTGAACCGCATTGTCAAATTTGCCATAAATACGTCCACTATGTTGGTGCTTGCCGTAACTGCCACTCCTCTATGACATTCGGTGGCACTGCCCCTCAAGCTCACCTCGTTGTTGCCGCTCCTCCATCTGCAATTGCCAGTATCCTCGGCCACGGCTCTAGCACTCTGTTTCACAGACTGCTTCATATTTCTATTTCTTTTGGGCCGACGTACACTTGATATTACTTATTATCTGGGCCGAACTCATTTGTGCGCTCCATTTATTTTGGCCCAGTACAGTATCCAACCCAATCTAGTCGGATTTCTTTCTGAACACCTTCTCCATCTCAATTTCTTCGGCCGCCTGGTAGTAACTATTTGCTGGGCCTTTCTCCACAGACAAAATTGGAGGAAACATTTCTGGACTACCACCTGCCGTGGCCCAGCCCACTTGTTCATTTTTTTAGAGTTGCATATTCGGTGTTATCGACTGTTCAGGCCCACACGCAGTATCTACACCTTCCACGTCTAAAAATCATTTTGAATTCGGTCAAGCTAGCATTTCTGGGCCCCTCAGCTCGCACACCTCTCCTTGGTTTGTTGGATCACCTTTTATTGGTTCCTCTCCTATGGGTAGCTATCCTGGTGTCATCTCCTTTAGCTCTGGACGGTCAAGCTTGCTCTCTCTAGCCCTCACTTCTGCTAGCTACTATGATTCCTCAATCACTGATTGATATATGGATAGAGGTGCCGACACCCACATGACCTCCTCTCAGGACAACCTTGATCAGGCAGCTCCTTATACAATGTATGGCATGTGTTGTTGTTGAAAATAGTGCTACTTTATCCATTCTACTTTGCCTTTACTCGATGTTATTGTTGTTCCATTACTTGCTAAAAATCTCTTGTCAATTGGTAAACTCACTTCTGATTTTTTTCTAGCTATCGCTTTCAGTGATCATTGTTTTGTTATTCATAGTCGTGACACAAGACAGGTGGTGGTCACCGGCCAATGTGATGGTGGTCTGTATGTACTTGAATGCAGTATTCCTGCCTTTTCCTCTTCCCTTTCAGTCTGTCAACTTTGCAGTTCATTCTATTTGTGGCATGCTAGATTGGGTCACATATCATCTAACATTGTGTCATTATTAGATCATCTAGGTCATATTTTTGCTTACCACTTTGCTCCCTCTCCTCATTTTTGTGTTTTCTTTGAAATGGACAGAACCATTGCTTACCATTTGTATTGAATGAAAAACGTGCCTCTCAGTAGCTTGTTTTAATACACTGTGATCTTTGGGGACCTCCTCCTACTACATCTTTGCATGGCTAGCGCTATTGTGTGATATTTGTTGATGATTATTCTGGATTCACATGGTTTTATCCACTAAAATACAAATCCAAGTTCTTTGATACATTTCTTCATTTCCACATAACACTCTACCACTATACGAAAAATTCAGATTGATGGTGGCATTGAGTTCACTAATTATTGTTTTCAAAATCATCTTCGTCATCAAGGCATTCACCAAATGCTCTCATGTCCTTATACACCTTTTAGGAATGGTCGTGATGAGCAAAAGCACCGCCATCTCACTGAAATGGGCCTTACCCTCCTTTTTTTTTTTTTTCCATTTTCATGTTCCTCTCTCCTATTGGGTTGATGCGTTAAGTACAGTAGCTTATATCATTCACCCGTTGCCATCGCCTCTTTCGTCTGGTATCTGTCCCTTTGATTTACTTTATTCATGAGGGTTTTCACTATCTTGATCTATCCACCTACCGTCTCTATATCTCGGTATGCTCGTTTTGATGATACAAGTTTCCCATTCCATAGCTCCTCCCCCCTTTCCTCTCTCTCTGACCTTGATATCTCTGTGTTCCTTGAGCTTCATGAGGCTTTCACCTCCAACTACCTCGCCTCATTCTTCCCCATCTCCACCATCTCTCTCTCACTCACCCTGTTCTCTATGTCTGTTGCCCTCATATGTTGCTCTTATCACCTCTACGTCTATTGACATTTCCATAACCCCCCTCAGATATTAGTTCCTTTTCCTCCCCCTCCCGATGTTTCTACACATCTTGTTCCTTCTTCTAATTCCTTGACCATCGTTAGCTCTCATTTCATGATTATTTGTGCCAAGACTGGTGTGTTTCGTCCTCATGTCATTGCAGATGCACCACAATTATGTCTAGATTTCTCATTGTTCTCTTGGCTTCTACCGAGCCCAATGGTTTTTGGTCTGCTGCCAAGCATCCGTCTTGGATCTCTGCTATGGATGAGAAAATTGTTACCCTTCACTAGGACCAGACTTGGAATCTCATTCTCCGTTCTCCTTATGTTAATATTTTTTGCTCCAAATGGATTTTCAGACAAAATATCTCTCTGATGGCTCTGTGGAAAGACTTAAAGCTCGTCTTGTTGCTCGTGGCTTCACTCAGGTTCCCAGTCTTGACTATTTTGATACATTTAATCATGTTGTCAAGGCTACCACTATTCGTACTGTCTTGTCTCTTGCTATTTCTCGTAGTTGGTCTCTTCATCAATTGAATGTGAATAATGCCTTCTTAAATGGCTACTTGACTGAGGATGTCGATATGGAGCAGCCTTTGGAGTATGTTAATCCTCTGTATCCTGGTAATGTATGTCATCTTAAGAAGTCTCTATACGATCTCAAACCTGCTCTTCGTGCTTGTTTTGAGTGACTCAACACCTTTTTGGGTACACTTTATTTTGTCCGCAGATGTTATCTAATTACTTCTCTATGTGAGTGACATTATTATCACCGACAACAATGATTCTCTTTTGGATCGCTTTGTTCGTCGTCTTCATACTTAGCTCTCTCTCAAAGATTTTGACTTTCTCAGTTATTTTCTTGGGCTGGAGGCTATATTTATATATGATGGACTCTTTATCAATCAACTCAAGTATACTCGTGATATTCTCGCCCGGGCTCAGCTTAAGTATCTCTCTTCTGATGGTGCAATAGCTCACCATGTAGCACTCTCCTGCTTGTGCTCTTACGTATTTCATCATTACTTGGCCCGACTTTTCTTAGCCTATTAAATCTGTTAGTTAGTATAAACATGCTCCCACTGAGCTTTATCTTTAGGCCATCAAGCGCATTCTTCGCTATGTAAAGGGTACTCTACCGATGGGTCTGCGATTCACTACTTCCTCGGACTCCTGTTATATTATTTCTTACTCAAATGCTTATGGGCTAGGCTACCTCAATACTCCTTGCTCCACCTTCGATTTTTCTCTCTTTCTTGGCGACAATCTAATTTCTTGGAGTGCTAAGAAGCAACCC
Source organism: Pinguicula moranensis (assembly GCA_028565015.1). Classification (NCBI taxonomy): domain Eukaryota; kingdom Viridiplantae; phylum Streptophyta; class Magnoliopsida; order Lamiales; family Lentibulariaceae; genus Pinguicula; species Pinguicula moranensis. Next base: position 11,176 of record JAOWBN010175743.1, read on the forward strand.
ATTGTTTCATGGTAAAGTTATGAGTCTGAGTATCGTGCTCTCACCAATGTTGTTGTTGAGGTTCTATGGCTATGACATTTGCTTCATGATCTTTGTGTTTCACTGTCTCGTCCTCCCGTGCTCCTTAGTAATAACAAGAGTGCTATCATCCTCAGAACAAATCCCATTGCCCACAAACGTGCGAAGCATGTAGAGTAGGATTATCACTTCATCCATGAGCAAGCACTTGCTGGCACCATATGCACTCAGTTTGTTCCAACTCCGTTTCAGGTTGTTGATCTATTTACCAAGAGTTTGCCTCGTGAGCTTTCTGATTTATTTCAGTCCAAGCTTTGTGTGGTTTACAATCCTACACTTGATTAGTCGATTTTATACCTTTTTATGTAGACTATTTTGGTCTAATTTGGCTCAATATTGATACGGGCACACTTTCTATACTCAATTCTCTTGCTTTTGTAATTTCAGGTCATTTAATGCCCATTGGAACAAAAGGAAGGAAAAAGACCCTAAAAGCCCCATAAATACAAGATTTTGATTGTAAGGCCGTGGCTCCAAATTTACAAGTCACGGCCCTAGTCCGGATGCCACATATCTATTTTGGCAAGAGAATCGCATGAGAAAGTGTAGAATAACCATTCTGTCCTTACCTACGGGAAAATATATTGTCTAAAGCTTCCAAATGAAGCTAACTCAGTCAAAGCTTCCCGAAGACACTATCTCTCACAAGCTTCCTGAGGAAGCCGACTTACACATATCTCACGAGAGATAGCAAATAGAAACCATTCTTGGAAGTTTTTGAATTCTGGAGATGTTTCCCATTCTGGGGACGTCTCCCCCTAAAATCACGAATCAATTCTTTCTATCAAACCATTCTTGGGAGGATTCATATCCTGGAATCCATGGTACAAGGCAGCAGCTACTTGGAAAGGAGCCGTGGAAAAGAAGGAGGAACTCCGGCAACTCCCTATTCATCCAAGGGGAGTTCTTGCCTCTTTGAGCTTAACTTTCATTTATCTTTTTGTATGGTATGAACCTTATTTTAGGGCATTGATGTAGCCTCTTGTGAGTTTATTTGTGGACTTAAAATGTCTTAAGCAATGGGCTACAACTCTTATCTATGAGAGCAATGTAACCCTTGTGAATGTAGTTGTGGATTTCTATTGTTTAGATCTTTGAAAATGTTGTTGTTGCTATTCTATTTTATTGTGCTTTTTCCTAACTTGGATGTGCCTAGCTAACACTTGCACGTTCACTAAGCATGGTGAGAGGTCGAGAGACACAAACCATGCTAGGAATGTAAAATTAATGGTAATTGCCATATGAATGAGAATAGCTACGGGGTTATTGCTAGCACGTGTGGATTTTCTAGACTCAAAGCGTTCGTTGTATGCAATTGTGATTTTGAGAGAAACATGCTTATATACCGTAAGATGGATGCTTGAATTCGAGAGAGAGACTTGTGTCTAATAGAGGAAAATCCGGTAGATAACAATACAAAAAATCGTAAGACCAAACGTTGAAATAAACCTTCTAAGTTCACTAGATAGTGAAGTCACTAGCCATAGATATTCTACCCTGGTATTGTTTGCATTTGTACCTTGTTTATTTCTATTTTTCAGTATTTTTATTATTTCAGGTTTTTTCGTATTTTATTTGTAGGATTGTTCTAGCCTCTTTGTTATTTAGTCCAGATTGTATAGAATTCACTAATTTGATGATTGTTATCTACAATTCTCGTGGTTTGATCCTCTTTTCATCATTCGATTACTTGTACGACTTGTACACTTGCAAGTAGTGAATGCTACTAGTATATGCGCATTATGTTTTTGGCGTCATTGTCGGGGATTGTTAGTTATGGTAAGATCAATAATATGTGAGTTTTTAGCTATATTGGACTTTTTGTTTCGTTTGTCAAGCTAGTGACATTAAAGAAGCGCTTCTTGTGAGGCAACCCAAGTATTTTAAGACCAACCGGGGATGTGTCCTCGTACTCCCTAATATCTATTAATGTGCTTAATTTCTTGACTTTCATGAACTTTAAGTTTGGGAAGGAGGTGATACATACTTGTTTGGTAGTAAAATTTTACTTTGTAGTGTAATTAGTTTTTCTTGTACTTGTTCATGGCAGAAAACCCAAGGCTCTCAATTTTCAAAGACGCCACTTCCCCACCTCTTCACGCTGGCATGCATATTTCTTTTTAAGAGGATAAGGACGGGAACTCAGACTTTGAGTCTTTATGATGACACAACCAAATTCAGGGGAGTACTATTTTTTAATTAATTATCTATTTATCTCCGTTGGGGTAGTGTCTGCTAAGTTTGGGGAGGGGTGCATCATACTTCCATGTTGCTGCCAATTCATGCTTGTCATTTTATGCTTTGTTGCGTGGTTATGTGCACATTGTTATCATGTGGTTATCTGAGTATTAATGTGTTATCCATGCATTGGCTCATAAAGTATTTGTGAATTGTTTGTTGATGAAAACTAATAAGTGACCATTGTGGGGACCGTCTGAAAGTGGATTGATCTAGATGAAGTTTTTGATTGACTATGAATAATGAAAAACTCCGCAACTAGAAGTAACCCCTCTGAATCTAAACAAATCAGGACAAGTTATGGATAGGAAAAAGCAAAAGCAAAAGCCCCCGAAAAAAAAAAGAGAAAAAGAAAAGAATAGCTAGGCATTTCTTTATGCGCATTCAAAGTTCAGAATAGCTATTCCAAAGAAAACAAAAAAAAAGAGCATGATGTATATAACTGCTCTAAAAAAATTGTTGTATAAATATTAGTGTTCTCAAGTCTATTTGTATTATCTTAATGAAGAGCTTATGTAATGGCTTAAAATTAATGTTTATCTCAATCACTGACTGTTTTGGCATGAAAAAAAGCATGGTTGGTTCAAAAGGTTGAAGAGTTTAGTAGGATGAATTTTCAATCTTAATACCTAAGAAGGAGATGTTCCCCCAAAATGGATGACCCACGTGCTTAGTTTGTCAATTTCTTGAATATGAGGGTTTCATTGTGTTTTTTCCTAGCTTTGATGTGCCTAGCTAACACTTGCACGTTTACTAAGTATGGTCGGAGGTTGAGAGATACAAACCATGCTAGGAATGGTAAAATCAACGATAACTGCCATATGAATGAGAATAGATATGGGGTTATTGCTACCGTGTGTGGATTTCCTAAACTCAAAGTCTTCGGTGTATGCAAGTGTAACTTCGAGAGAAACATGCTTATATACCGTAAGAAGGATGCTTGAACTCAAGCTCACTAGATGGTGAAGTCACTAGCCATAGATCTTCTATCCAAGTATTGTTTGCATTTGTACCTTGTTTATTTATGTTTTTCATTTTTTTTATTTTAGTTTTGTTCGTATTTTAATTGTAGGGTCGTTCTTGCCCCTTTGTTGCTTAGTCCAAATTGGATAGAACTCACTAATTTTGGTAATTATCATCTACAATCCTCGTGGTTCGACACTCTTCTCATCAGTCTATTACTTGTGCGACTTGTACACGTGCAAGTAGTGAATGCTACTAGTATTTGCGCATCAACGCTCAACTTGTGTGAGGGTGGACCAAAAATCATCAGTAACCTTTGTTGACCCTTCAGGATCAAGCAAGGCACCTACTCATCATTTTCCAACAAGCATCCTTGACAATTCAGACCTGAAGGTGGCACCTGCTCGTCTTGTTTAGGTTGTTGTTTAACCTACGTCTTTCACCATCCAGCCTATGACACCAACTAACATGATGGCAATCTGCAACTCAGCAAAGCCTGCAACTTTCAAAGAAGAAATATCACTAGATACACAATTATCTTCATAGAAATTTGCCTATAAATAACGTGTAAAAATAGTATGAATGACTTGCTTGAATCAATGAAGAATTCTGTTTCTCTTCAACCACCATCGCTATCAAGTTCACACTTGCATCACACAAATGCAACACTCAAGCCTAATTACACAAATTCTCACAGACAATGAACTGTAGTAAAAAATACTTGTAGTCTTCGCGGGAAGAAATTATAATTTTACATGCTATGAGGACCTTAATACTTGTCACTACGAGATAGGTCACGTGGACAAACCATAATTTCTTAAAGAATGCCCCAAACTGGAGAGGGAAATGATGCGCAAATACTAGTAGCATTCTCTACTTGCAAGTGTACAAGTCGCACAAGTAATAGAGTGATGAGAAGGATGTCGAACCACGAGGATTGTAGATGATAATTACAAAAATTAGTAAGTTCTATGTAATTTGAACTAAACAACAAAAAGGCATATACTAACCTATAAATAAAATACCAAAAGGACTCAAATAAAGAACTGAAAAACAGGTACGAATGCAAACAATACTTGAATAGAAGATCTAAGGCTAGTGACTTCACCATCTAGTGAACTTAGAAGGTTTTTTTCGGTTATTCCTCTCTTAGAGATAAGGCTCTCTCGAGCTCAAGCATGACTCTTACGGTATATAAGATGCATCTCTCGATGTCACGATTGAATACAACAAAAGCTTTAAATTTAGAAAATTCACACACGGTAGCAATAACCCCGTAAGCATTCTCATGCTATGGAGATTACTGTTGATTTTACCATGGGATCCTCCAGCCATGTGTCACCCTCCCACATGCCTTGGATCCATCTATGGAAGTAGGCAGAGTTGGCATCTCCTTGTTCAAGCCAATTGCTTCTAGCTTTCTGAAAATGAAGGCAATCTAAGTTTTTGGTCAGTTCTTGAAGTTCTTGTTGTTTGTTCATGAGGAGATGAATATCATATGCAGTAAACTGTTCCATTTCAGTAATTTGATCCAGCATATGTTTTCTTTGAGCTAAGGAGTTCCTTGGTTGCAGATTGTTCCACTCATTAATTCCTGCCCTCAACTCCTTTAATTTGATCTTTAATCTATGTCTTGCAAAACCCTTTGGATTTATTTTAGAGCTGAGGTTTTCTACCATACCAGTGAAATCTGCATTTTCCAGCTAGCAGTCTAACACTCTAAACGGTTTAGGATCTCAATTTTAAGGTTGCACGAGAGGGATACAAAGCAATGATCATAATCATCCTTGTTTAGACCAACTTGAATCCAGGATATATCATTTCCCAGCCAAGCATCGTTCACAAGAAATTTGTCAAGCCTACTCATAGCTTTAAGAGAATTCAGGTACCTAAGTAAATTTTCTTCTAGCAATTTTTAGATCATGAAGATGCATCCCATTGACAAAGGGTTTGAATGCAATGATCTCATGTTCCAAGGATCGCTGGGAACTGCCTTTTTTTATGAAGCATCTAAAATTGCATTAAAGTCCCCCATAAGGCATCATTTATCCATCCATTTCCCTTAATGTAAATCCAGGATTCGTTTCCATTGAATTTTCTTTGATCCTAAATCACTAGCAGCATAAATGTTCAGTATATGAGAAGTTGTTGGTTCTGAATACCAGTTGCCTGAAAGTACCAGAAATCCATCTCCATAAGTAATGCTGAGTCTACTGAAAACAGATTTTTTCCAAATGCAAAGCAGACCACTAGATTTCCCAAGAGATCCTTTGTATATCCAATCGAAGTCATCATCAAACCAAAGGAATTGACATAATTTTCTGTCAACAAGTTCAATTTTAGTCCCTTGAAGGCTTACAAAATCAGGAAGTTCTTATAGAATAAGATTTTTAACTCTCCTCTGTCTACCCTGGCAACAAAGGCCTCTGACATTATATGTGATAATCTTCATAGAGAACTACGGACATCGTAATCCAGGCGCATCAATAGTGCCTCAGGTATTGCACACTTCATTATTTGGGAATTAATCTTCTTCAGCTTCTCTTTGGCTTGCTGAGGATATGGATATGATAGCCCTAGCTTTTTACCAGGTTCCATTGTGTGATTAGCATCAGCATCCAACTGATCTTTAGATAAGCTCAGGACAGAGGGATCTTTTTGTTGTGCCGCAAGGTGACTAATCCAGTCTTCTTCTAAGTGAGTCATTATCCTGGCGTGTTTGGCTCCTTGTTTTAGGGCCATTTCCTTGCCTTTTTTTGAGAAAAAAACTTTTTTGGTGTGATAGTGTCACCTTGTTTTACAGCACTCAGAGGAGGGAAGTCTTCAGTAGAAGATGAGATGTGCTGGAAATCAGTAGCCAAATCAGATGGAGGAATAGGTGGTGACACCTGAAAAAGACCCTTGGCTGAAGGATGCATAGGTGAGTTCATAAGGGGGGGCTGCCTACAGTGGAGTGATAGATATAACTGGAGTTTCCAAGGGCACTTGATCATCACAAGGTAGAGGAGATTTACAGCATTCCAGACAATCCTCAGAAGACATCAAGACCACTCTCTGAGGAACAGAAATAGTTGTAGGATTGTGGGAGGTAGTCGAAGCCTCCTTTAGAGGACTTAAACCAGGCGCATCCTGAGTTTTAGGAATTTGTTCTGTGGAGGAAATTAACTTGTCTTTGCTGAGGGCTTTGGAGACAGGCCACCATGGTAATCTATTGGGAATCCAGGGTTGAGTAGTACCCATGGCATCAACATTTTTATTAAGAGATCCAGAAGTAGTTTAACTTGATCTGGTGATTGCAACCCATGAGGGTTTGTGCCCTTAGCTAGTGACACTAGCTTCTGAGAGCTAGCAAGTGTCTGATCCATAACAGGGCTGGAGTTCTCAGAGTGCCCAAATGAAGATATCTCATCAGTGTGAAAACTAGAGTTGTCTTCTTGATTTTCAGTTGAGGGCGCGTGACTATAATCCTAACAATCATTAAACCTAGTTGAGCTTAGTTCTGAAATATGAAGAGTGACTTTTGAATCATCCACTAATATAGTGATGGAATTTGCAACTAAAGAAGTCTAATCTAGAGAGATCAACATTTGGACTACTTCCAGATAGTGCTTATTCAAAGTTGCATCATCAATTTTGATTAGAGTGTCAAGTTGAGAACCAATCTTGATTACAGCTTGGGAGTTCCAAAGTGAAGTGACAAACCATATATTTTAATCCAGCATAGCTTTTGTGATGGAGAAACCAGGGAGGAAATAGACCAAGGACGAAGGTCTGTTTCCCATTGAGCCAACCATGCAGAGTCATGATTAATCCAGTTTTTCAAATCCACTTCCTCATTTTCAAAGATAAGAATATTGCCGAAACCCATGGGTTTGATAATAATGTTGAGATAACCTGCAGCTTTCAGGTTTAATTGAAGGTCTCCATATCCGTTCCAGTGAAGTTGTGTTGAGCCAAGACAATTTAGATGTGGAATAGGAGAATTTAAGTAAATTAACTAGGCCCTGAGATTTGTGAGGCTCGTCAATAGGTGGAGGGGCTTTACTAGTGGAGGCATCAGCTAGAAGCCTCTGTCCAACACTGTTAGCTGGGATCTGAACTAGCTTGGTCCTAAAGATTGGGGCAGGGGTGTTGTATTTTTGTTGGGGTGCACTAGTTTTTGGAAATGTTATTCAGTTGGTAGAGTCTAGTGTCCACCTATACATTATCTCTAAACTGGCCAAAGCCAAAAGGAGTGCCATTCCTGTCCAATTTTCTGGCAACTGAAAGTTCTTTAACAAGACCCTGCCTATTTATGATGTTGTTCAGATTGTCTAGCTGACAATCCTTGGGGAAATTGGATATGAAATACTTTAGAGGCTGAAACTTGCTTTGAGCAATCAATGAAATCCTTTGGCCTAATCGTTAATGAACTGGACGTCGAGAAGAGATCAATACAATTTCATTGCTCTGAGTTTCTTTTCTAGGGAGTAGGGGAATCTTTTCAGCATGGATGGCAGCTCGTCTAATCCATTTTAGCTGATGGAAGGGGATAATCCAGTTATTCATTGTGTCAACGGTGAGTAGAGAAAGTTTTCCGTGGAGGGAAGCGCAAGGAGAAGTTCAATTGAGGTGAGGAGACGGTAAAGCTAGGCTGTCAAGAGGTTGAGAGTGATTGAAGAAGGAGACAGAGCTAGGGGGTGTTCTGTAAAGGAGACGAGACCGAGAATCCTGGGCATGTAGGTTGTCCCCGAGAAGCAGGGGAGCGGAGTGATGGAGCTAGGAGAAAGTTGGGATGGTTGAAGAGGAGCAGGTCAAGAGAAGTGGCTGAGGACGGGGAGGGTTTACTATTTAGAGGGTCGGGGCAGAGTGGAAAAATTATCCCGGTCAAGTAAGGTGTCCCCAGGAAGTTGGAGAGTGGAGTGGTGAAGCTAGAAGAGGGCTGAGATGAATGGAGAAGAGGAATACGAGAAAGTGGATGAGGAAGAGCGAAGGTACTGCTCAACATTATCTGAGCAGGGCTGTTTGGTATGCCTTCCCGGGCACGTAAGGCATTCTCGGGGAGAGGGAAAACTCAGTGAAGGAGCTAAGAGCAGTAGGTGATGGATGGGGAGGAGTAAGTCAAAGAAGAAGGCTGAGGAAGGACGGGTTTACTGTTCATGGCAGGGATGTGTAAAAAGAGAAAAAAACTCAAACGGGAGGAGTGAGTGCATAAGTTACTGTTAAAAAACAACTAAAGGTTAAACCTTTTGAAGCCCCTATAAACCGTGGCATGGTTTTGGCAAAAAATGTCCAAACCTGAGGCAAATATGAGCAAGGTTGTTGTTCATGCACACTATTACATTTTAATGAATGTGTTGCATCTTATGATTCTTTGTGGTACTCTAACTTAACATGTTTTCATTTAATTATGAATTAATTTTAATGCATGGTGGTTGATCATGGACTAGAATCCAATAAGATTGTGTTTTGATAATAATTGTTAATACTTATATTCTTAGAAGTGTGTTTGTAATAGTTACATTCATATTTATGATATGGCTTGCATGCCATGTCTCTCTGTTATTCTTGATGTAAATCTCTTTCCATCTCACTCCCCCAAAGTATAACTTGGAGTTTCGCAAAAGAATGTAATGTATATTAGTTTAGTGGAGGGAAAAATGTACGATGCAAGATAGGAATTGTTGTAAACTCAAGAATGGAGGAGGCACCATGATAGGACCTAAGAATGTGAGATTAAAGGTGTTACATGAACTTCAAGGAGTTGGAGACCACACTTAACTTCAACACAACTAGTTTTTCAATGACCGAGGAACTAGTAGAGTCCATATCCATGTTTATGTGTGTTTATGTGTGTTTATTTAGCGTGCTTTGTACTTTATTGTTATCTGATAATGATATGGTTGCATGCTAATAACTAAAAATTGATGAGACCAAACATATCAAAACCCATAAAAAAATAAAGTAGTCTCCTCTTTTCAAAAGTGTTTGAAAATTGAAATGACTTCCATTATTATAATAAAACGGTCCTCTTGATCAGTGGTTCACTTGTTGGGCTAACTCAAGGTAGCCATCTATCTTGTACGAAGTTTATCATGAAAGTTATGAACTTTCTAAATAATGATGTTTGACTTAACTAAAACTCTTGGTTTGTTGAACTAACTTAAGGCCTTGAGAGTTTAGAGGTAAGTCTTGGTAAGGTCACTAACTGGATAACCAAAAGCAAAGAGTTAAGTGTTGCAATTGTTAAAGAGTTAACTACCCTTAGTAACTATAGTTGGCTTGTTTAGCTAACTCAAGGTTTGACTATGGTTCAATTGGGATCATTGGACCACTAGAAGATTAATGAATCTTCCGAATCAATATGGACAAGGGTTATTGTTTTCTAACAAAATAGTAGCAGAAAAATGGATATGTTTTAAAATCTACTATTCATTTTGTAGATATACATGACAGCAAAATCTTAATTTACCTATATATGTTTATGGTATATGTCTATTATGCAATTAAATCTCTGTTCAGTTCTCGAATCGAATAAGTTGATTGTTCCAAACTACATGGAATGGCAACAAAATTTGAGAATCATTCTCAAATTTGAGATAACTTATGTCCTTGAGACGCCCAAACCCAATCCTCAAGAAAATGGTTCATCTAGGCCCGTTCGATCTGCTTACAATAAGTAGGTTGAAGGGTATGATCTTGCCCAATGTCTAATGTTGGCATCCATGAATCCCGAGCTTTAGAAGCAATGTGAGAACTTGAATGCCTACACTATGATGGGGTACCTCGAAGAGTTGTTTGAGGATTAGTCTAGGACTGAAAGGTACAATATGAACAAAGAGTTTTTATGATCCCAGATGAAGGAAGGATCTTCCAGGGCTACCCACGATATGAAGTTGTTGGGTTTCATCAAAGACATGGGAGCAAACCGCGAATATGAACTTTGTACGGATTTGATCCTACAAAATCCCTTCTGGATAGTTAATCCTAATTAATCATCAACTTCAACATGAATAAGATTCAAGCTTCATTGACTAAGTTGGTGAATATGCTCAAGGTCACTGAAAGTGAACTAAAAAAAGGATAAAAGTACCGTCTTGCTAGTGTCCTCTTCAAAGGATAAACGTGTGCCTAATTCCAAGATTAGGAAGCGAAAGGGTAAGAATAGCGGAGTGAAAGCGAGTGGTGAGGTGATCAAGGGAAAGAAACCTGAAAAGGCACTTGCTTCCATTGTGGTAGGACTGGACACTGGAGACGCAATTGCAAGGATTATCTTGAATCCGTAAAGAAGCTTAAGAAAACATCTTCATCAGGTACATATATGATTGATATATTGTTTACTTATGCTTCAAATACATGGGTATTAGATACCGGAGCCCTTGTTCACATTTTTAATAATTTGAAAGGGTTGAAGCAAAGTAGGATGGTGGCAAAAGAAGAAGTGGTCCTTCGAGTGTGCAATGGAGCAAGAGTTGCTTCACCAACGGCCGGGACTTATTATCTCAAGTTGCCCAATGGGCTTGTACTAAAACTTTATAATTGTTATTATGTTCCAGTACTACCTAAAAACATTGTATATTTTTCTTGTTTGAACGATGAAGGGTATTCCATTTTGCAACAAACAAATAGTTGTTGTTTCTAGAAATGGAATTAGATATTGTGTAGCCCATAGTATTAATAGTCACTATGTTTTAAACATAGATGAATAAATGCTTAGCATAGATACCAAAGAAAAGAATATGAAATACATAAGTCCTTCATACCTCGGACACTGTAGACTTAGTCACGTAGGCAAAGACTGCATCTCAAAAATGCACCAAAATGTTCTTTTGTGCTCCTTTGATTATGAATCATTTGAGATATGTGAGTCCTATCTATAAGGAAAAATGACTAAGACTCCTTTTAAGGGAAAATGAGAAAGGTCTACGAAGTTACTTGAACTAATACATAGTGTTGTATGTGATCCAATGTCAATAAATGTTAGGAGTGGTTTCTAATACTTTATAACATTCACGAAAAACCATTCTAGATATAGTTTTTGGTAATTAATAAAGTACAAGTCCGAAGCCTTTCAAAAGTTCAAAGAGTATACGAATGTTGTTGAGAAATAATTGGAAAAAATTATCAAAATACTCTGATAATATCAGGGTGATGAATACTTGAGTATCAAATTTCAAGATTATTTCAAAGCTCAGGGTATAATCCCACAAAGGACTCTTTCGTACACTCTACAATTAAATGGTGTGTCGGAGAGGAGGAATCGTACCTTATTAAATATGGTGCGATCCATAATGAGTCAAGCAATTATCCAAAAATCGTTATGGGGTTATGCCTTAGATACTACATCTCACGTTCTCAACTATGTTCTATCTAAATCGGTTGACACCACTCCATATGATATATGGATGGGTAAAAAACAAACCTCAATAACTTGAGAATTTGAATAAGCCTAGCTTATGTGAAGCGGGTAGAATTGGACAAGCTTGAAGCTAAGCCTGATAAATGCATGTTTCTAGGGTAACCCAATGACATTTTTGGATACTAGTTCTACAATCCCGTTGAGTAAAAGGTGTTTCTTTCAAAACATGCAATCTTTCTAGAAAAATAATTTATTTCATAAGAGGTAAGTGTGGGATCAAAGTGGACCTTGAAAAAGTTCAAGATCCACAACCAAACATTGATCAACAGGTGGAACAAAAGCAATTATCTCATAGAGATGAGATAACAGAGGAAGCTCAAACACAACGACTCTGTAGGTCCAGTAGGACACATCGTGCCCATATTAGTTATGAATATAATCTAGACAAACAAAGGGATGTGCTTATCATAAATGATGATGAACCTACTGACTACGAAGAAGTCTTGTCTAGTGTAGACAAAGACAAATGACTTGAATCCAAGAACTCCAAAATTTATTCCATGTACGAAAATAAGGTATTCCATGAGTTTTCAAGTAGAAAACCGACATAGACGGTAATGTGATTACCTATAAAGTTAGATTGGTAGCAAAAGAATTTCATCAAAGAAAAGGTATTGACTATGACAAAACCTTCTCTCTAGTTGCTACGATTAGTATATTGTTTGCCATAGATGCACACTATGATTAGGATATCTGGTATATGGATGACAAAACGACATTTTAGAATATGCTAGAAGAGGTGTATATGATGAAGCAAAGAAGGTTTTGAATCCAAAGAAGTTAATAAAGTGTTCAAGCTTTGAAGATCTATTTATGGACTCAAGCAAGCATCTTGGAGTTGGAACATCAAGTTTGACGAAGCAATCAAAGAGTTTGATTTCATCGCGGAGTTGTGTGCTTAAAAAGGTTGATGTGGATGCAATATTATTCCTAGTGCTTTATGTAGTGAAATATTGCTCATATGAATCGATATATCAATGCTTCAATCAATGAAACTTCGGTTATCCAAGCAGTTTTTCATGAAAAACTTAGGAGAGACAACCTATATTCTGGGAATTAGGATATATAGAGATCGACCCAGAATGTTGCTTGGTCTATCACAGTCAACATACATACACAAAGTGCTAAAACATTTTTGCATGGATCAATCGAAAGATTTCTTCCAAAGGGGCATGGTATACATCTTTCAAATAAGATTGCACCAAATACTTATTAGGATAAGATCCACATGCAAGAGATTCCCTATGCTTCGGCTATTGGATCTATAATGGATTATATGTTATGTATGAGACCCGATGTCTCCTTTGCTCTAAGTTTTATGAGCATGTATTAATCCAATCCTTGTGAGGAATATATGATTGTCGTAAAGAATATTTTAAAGTACCTCAGAAGGTAAGGACTTGTTCTTGGTATACGCAGTTTCAGAATTAGTAATAAAAGGATATATGGATACGAGTTTCCAGAAAGATATATACGATTAAAAGTCACGGTCTGGATATGCATTTATCCTGAACGGAGGTGCGGTGGTTTGGAAAAATTTCAAAAGGACACCATTGATGAATCTACAATAGAAGCATATTACATTGCTACATCAAAAGCTGCAGAGAAAATCATATAGATCAAAAATTTCATCGAAGAACTTGATGTGGTTTCGTCCACTGCAAGTCCTATCAATATCTTTTGTGATAGCAATTGAGCAGTAAGACAAGCAAAGGAACCAATGTCTCATCAAATATCGAAACACGTACTTAGAAAGGAAAAGAGTTTCTAATCCATACTCAAAGATCATGATCTCCGGTATAATAAATCTAAAAACATATAACAAAAAGAGGATGAAAAATAACCTCTATATGCAAGATTGGGCTATGATCAATGTGAAAGGATAATAATTACACAGGAAATAGTTCTTGAAAGGAATAGTCTCCTAACATGACTGTTTTCAATACTTGGGTGATCATGATACGTTGCTAGATGTCACTCATGATTTATGAACATTAACTAGGGATTAATGAATTTAAGGAGTTTTACTCATTAACCATAAAATGAGATTATGTTAATTCATGGTCCATTGCCATGTTATTGACAACTCATAGGGTCATACACATTAACATCAAATTCTTGAGGGGCAAAAATGTAATTAAGGAAGAGTTTAGGGGTTGAACTAAAGTATTTGATACTTTAAGGACTTAAATATAATTATGGGGTCACAAACATAATTATCTAAAGTTTGTGATTGTATTACATCCAAGCCTCATGTTAGTTGGATTAAAGTTGGAATCTACTAATGAGTTAGTGGAAATTGACTACAACTTCATATATGAGATATACGAAGTTAGTGGTAATTTTCTTCCAATTTAATTACTTGCATAGGATGTATATTCAATGAAATTACATGCAATGATGTGTTCATATACAAAATGTTGTATATAAAAGTTGAGTGGAAGAGTTCTACAAAACCATTGATGGTTCAAAATCATGTATACATGCATAGCTAGGATTAAAATTTAATCAACTAATATGGAAATGTGTTCGCACCTTAAAGCCCTAGCTAACTCTATAAATACCTTGATACATCCATTTGTTCAGGTTTATGCATTTGTGTGTCTTGATAGAATAAATGAAAATTTCCCTCTCTACTTGCTCTTACTACCCGTTAGATTGTAGAGATAAGGGGTAACAATTTTGTGAAATTTTAATTTTCTTGACCATGAGTGAGGACCTAGCACTCCACAAACACACATATAGTGTTATATAAAGAGTTGTGTAAGCCTTCAAGAGTAGTGGTTGCATGGACTTCCATAGAGGGTGGTCACTTAAGCACCTCTAAGGAGACTAGCTTTTAAAAACTTTGTGTAAACTTAAGAAGAGGTATAATTTCTTCTTGCTCTCATTTTAAGGCTATGAAAATCAGCATGGATCAGGAACTCCATAAATTTTTGTTACGAACACACTTGTACTTAGCTTCCATTGCACTTTGATATTTATTATACGTAGTGTAACATTGAGTTCCTACACAATGGTCTTGTTTATGGTTAAACTTGATAGGTTAAAGTTTGTTTATTTGTTGAGCATGACCTTTTTGGCTGCTATGGTTTGTTGTTGAACAATCTACGTTCTTTTGTTGATGACTAATATGTCTGGCTTGAATGGTTATAGGCATTCAGAATATTTAAAATAATCTTTGTTGATTTTTTTTTTTTAAAAAAGTAGGTCAATGGCAGCCAATCGTGGCTATCGAATGGAAATATAATGTTAGCATATATGTTTCTTATTGTCCACACCTCTATATTGAAAAGTTGTGTTAGGTATATACTTATAAATATGGTAGCATAATTAGGACTCCCAAAGATCCTGGATGTGAATGTAACCAATGAGAAAATATACAAGGAAAAATATCCACAAATCCTTTATTTCTTCCGGCTTAGTCTGTTTATTATCATATAAAAGCAGAAACCCTAAATATCATCCTAAACTCAAATAATATAGTCGCCGCCGTTGAAACTGAAATATGCCCTCCTCGGATCTGATCTTGGCAACGTTGACCAGTCAAGTGGCTGATGTATTATCTTGCAAACCAACTGAGCAGATCCTGCCACCACCACCGGATAATTCTTCAATACATATTGGGGTGACACTAAACAATAAAAACTATGGCTTGTGGGTGCATGTCATTGAGATGTTTCTAGCAAGCCAAGATAAACTCAGAAACATCAATGGGGATATTTCTCAACCAGATCCATCTGATTCATTGTGTAGACCTTATTAGAACGAATCTAATAGTTAAACTAAATACGAACGAATCATACCTTTCAATGCGAAAGTGTATAGAACCGTAATGTTTGATTGATTATATCACGAACACGAACAAGAGTCTACCAGAGTCTTCTTGTAATCCACGAACTCATATTTCTGCCTTCACAGATGATAAGGTAGCAATTCGAGAGAAACTGTATATATGTTTTTGGGTCTCAACATATGAGAATATGAATACTGGTGTAAGTAAATAAGTGTACTGAACGCCCTATTTATAGGGAGGAATTAGGGTTTAGTAATTAACTTATAATTACATAATTGACCTAAATCTAATTAGGTAGTAGAATCCTACTCTAATTAGAATTTTTAATATTATGCAATTTAACAGATAATTACCATAATAATTAAATTAGACATATTTATGTATTTTGTTTAACATCTCCCACTCGGACGTATTACAAAATACAATTTTCAAAATCTCCCGATACTTCATACGAGAAATGGGTCATGCGACCATAAAGTAACTAATAGCGTCAAATTAAGTCATCAGCTAACTAACATGACACTTTCAAGGCCCAAACTCACTTCGCATCACCGATAGCTATATATCCCTTTAAGCTATACAATATTTGGTTACATACTTAATGTAACTGCCATGGCAAATATAGTGAAGTTAGACAAATTATTCCCTAGACACTAACGACCATCCGTATCAATTCGACTGCTTTTCTAGCATGGTCCGTTGGACAATATATATCCTAGCACTTGGATGACATACTAAAGTAGCATCATCAAGGCTTAACTTCAAACCTTTGCTCTAAGTCAAAGAGTATCATCTAAGTTGACAAATGTATGTCCATGTGATCACACAATGCAAGGGGATTCTTTTGTCATTTTTACAACGGTCGTTCTGTAGCACACACAGTATTATATGTGTTTCATGGCATGACTCCGACTTAGGTGAGCATGTCACTTACTTATCCCATGCGAATCGTAGTTGTTGATAAATACACTGTCTTTATCCTCTAGAACAGATCTATAAAGCTTTAATGTGAAAACTCGGACATTCTACATTCGATTCACTTAGAATATCATTTCAGACCTACTGAAACGATTGTCCAGAACATTTATCAGTCTCATCCTTCATGTTACACAAGCATAAGGGCGATTTCCCGTGTGATAGGGCCAATCATTAAGCTTTTTGTGATATTTATTGTGCCTTATTAATTGATTGCATACATGAGAGCATTGCTCAAATGAAAGAAAACGTCAATTTTATTTCATAATCAATTGTTATAAAAATATCTCCTTATCATTACAAGATGTGATCAAACCCTACGTAATCTTAGACTCATGACATGAGCTTTAAACACATCTCTAGGAATGGGTTTGGTCATTGGATAAACAATCATCTTGTCAGTAGGAATATATTTGATACTCATTTCCGCTTTGTTGAAAACTTCTAGAACAAAGTGATAGCGTCTTTGGATGTGCTTTGTCTTTCAATGGAATTTTGGATCCTTGGCGAACTGAATCATTTCAGTATTATCACAATTAAGCTCTACAGGATTATCTGGCCTCGAAGTTAGATCAAGGTACTATAGAAGCTTCTGAGCCAGAGTGCCTCTTGCACGGCTACGCTACACGCGACATATTATGCTTCCATGTTTGACAAAGCAGTCTTGCTTCTTGCTACACCAAGATATAGGTCCTCCACTAAGGATGAAGGTATATCCAGAGGTTGACTTGGACTCATCCAGGTCACATCCCCAATCAGCATTCATGAATCTTTTTAGATGTAGATCTCCCCCTTGATAACATAGGACTAGATCGGTCATTCCACGAAGGTAACAAAAGATCCTCTTGACTGCTTGCCAATGAGCAGGCCCTGGGTTTCTTGGATAATGGCTCATCAGCCCAATCACAAAGTAGATGTCCGGTCGTGTACATAACATGGCGTACATCAAACTCCCTATAGCGCTTGCATAGGGAACACTGCTCATTTCTTCCTTTTTTTTTATTTGTTTTTGGGCATTGGTTGAGGCTTAGTGCCAGACCCTTATCAACAGGGGTGTCAATGGGTTTAGAGTAATGCATCCTGAATAGATCTAATATTTTGTTTATATATGCCTGTTGAGACAAACCCAACATTCTCTTAGAATGATGTCTGCATATTTTCATAACTATGACATACCTAGATTCACACATATCCTTCTTCTCGAAGACAGGGGATAGCCACTGTTTAGTGGTGTTGATCATTCTCATGTTGTTTCCAGCTAGTAGTATGTCGTCGATATATAAGGAGAGAAACATGATTCCTTTCTTTGTCTTTAGTACATACACGCAGTGATTTTCATCTATCATGGTGACGTCGTACGAAGTAATGGCGTCATGAAATCTGAAGTACGACAATCTGAAAGATTGTTTAAGTTCGTATATAGATCTTTTAAGATGACATACCTTGTCATATTGACCTGTTGAGATGAACCCAACAGGTTGATCCATGTAAATCTCTTTCTGAAGTATTCCATTGAGGAATGCAGTATTTACGTCCATTTGAAATAGTTCAAGATCCAAATGGGCAACAAGGGCTAAAAGTAGGCGAATAGAGGCACTCCTCAACATAGGAAAAAATGTCTCTTCATAGTATATACGTACGTTTTGGATAAACCCTTTCGCCACGAGTCAGGCTTTGAACTTTTTGATTGATCCACCCATACCGCGCTTAACCTTGAATACCTACTTGCATCCAATCAATTTTCGGTGATATGGTGGATCGACAAGTTCTCAAACCTCGTTTGTTTACATCGAGTCCATTTTATCCTTTACGGCACTTAGTCATTTTTCTCTATCGGGTGAATCCATAACCTCTTGATAAGAGGTGGGCTATTCCGCTTCCAAAGGAGGGCAGAAGAATATGTTTTCCTTAATCTCAAAGTATCATCGAAGAATTCTTCCGCGTTCATTCTTTTGGATAACAGGATCTTTTACTTGCCTGGTTGGGGGTCTGCTCGCACTAGCCCTTTGGTTTGTGGGGCTGATGGTGTGGAAGGGTCGCTCCCACTAATCCTATGATTTGTGGAGCCAATTATTGCATCGTTATTGCCTAGATTTTGAGAACTGATCTCGTTTCTAGACATGAAATTTTGAGAACTTACATTTCTTTCATGTTGGCCCTCAAGTGGCAAGTTCCCACCTCGAATAAGTTGGATTACAGTATTCTAGGTATTTTGGTGAAACATATTCTCCCTCACATCAAGAGATAGTGACAAGTCTTGTTGCAACTCATACAACTGACCATCATATTTTATTTCTCCGATAGTTGGGAACTGATCCTTTAGGAATTTGACATTGCGACTGTCGATTTCAATCATGCCCCTATCCGGTTGTTCACCAAACATTACATATCCTTTTAAATGTTCGGAGTATCGAATAAACATCCTCTTGGTTGGATTGTGCACATAGCCCGTCGAACCCCATGATGTCATATTGTCCAAAAAATTGGCTTCATTCCATTCTATAACTCATATGAAGTGGTGGACACACTCTTACTTGGTACTCTATTGAGGATGTATGTTGCCATGAGCAACGCATCTCCCAAAAAGTTATGGATAGGTTGGTTTATGCTATCATAGACCTAACCATATCAAGTAAGGTGTGGTTCCTACGTCCCGCAATACCATTTTGCTGCGGAGTATAAG
>JAOWBN010175744.1:0-17891 GCA_028565015.1 Pinguicula moranensis
AAGAATGTGGAGGTCTTGGCTTCCTTGATCTTGGTTCGTTTAATGTGGCTTTATTGGCAAAATGGGGATGGCGGCTTTGTACAGTGGGTATTGGACAGTGGCGTGACATTGTGGTTCACAAATATATACGTAGTGGGGATGGGGATTGGAATGATTTACAAGTGCGAGATGGTCATTCTCGATGGTGGAAGGATGTTCACTTTGTTATTTGTACATCCCCTTGGTTTGTGGATGGTGTGAAGAGAAGAGTGGTGAGTGGTGATCGTACTAGATGTTGGGAGGATGATTGATTAGAAGATGGTGGCGGTACTCTTGTTAGCCGTTTTCCACGACTATATTTATTAGCTCTTGATCACATGATTCTAATCTCGGCAAAATGGATCCTTGAAATTGATGATTGGCGGATTATATGGATCTGGCATCGACCTCTTCGACCTCATGATGTGGTTTGGGTACATGAGATAGAGGCTATGATGATAGGCCGTTGGCCTAGGACCGGGGAAGATGGATGGCGATGGAATGCACATTCCTCAGGTATGTACCCAGTGAAATCTGGTTATTCTCTGTAGCGTACTGTCTAGGGTCATAACACAGTACCACAACCTGTGCTTGCCTCGATATGGGGAAAGAAATCACCTTTCACAGTTATGGCATTTTGTTGGCGACTTATGCAATCTCGTCTTCCAACCATAGACAATCTTCTTCATCGACATATACCTTGTACGCCAGAGATAAAATTGTGTAGCTTCTGCCATGGAGAATTAGATACCACATCTCACGTATTCTTTACTTTTGGTATATCATATTTGATCTGGTTGGAGGTATATCATTGGATGGGTTTCCTATATGTGGGCCATTGGGATCCTCAAACCAATTTTACTGCTCATATGGGAATGGCCTCGAGGAGACAGGGCAGGGAGTTATGGAAGTCCATATGGCACTGCACTACATGGAACTTATGGAATGCGAGGAATGCTATTCGTTTTCGGGATGAAAATTTCAATCATGTCAAAAACGTGGAAAAAATAAAAATTCAATCATGGCATGGTTCACGGCTTTTGATAGACCATCTCAGGTGGTGACGTTAGCAGATTGGCTACGTCATCCAAGACTTTGTATTAGTCGTTTTTTCCCACCCTAATTAGTTTCAGTTCTAATAGGAATGATTTAACCTCAATGTTGGGGTAAAATCATTGCCAGAATTATGTACATTTCAATAATTTCTAATGCATATTCAATTATAAAAAAAAGGTATTATAATTCAAACATCACTAGTCTATATGGCACAACAAAATGGCGTATAAAGAAAAAGTATCGGCATACTCTGAATGTGTCTCGATCTGTCAAGTTTGAAGTTGGAGTTCTTGATGATTTATGAGGTGAGGGTGTACTTGTTGCTGCATATCTCATTGATCGCACACCATCTCATTTGTTGGAGGATAAAAGCCCTTATGAACTTCTTAATGAAATAACCCCATAATATCGCCTTCTGTGTGCCTTTGGATGCTTATGTTATGTGTATGTGTATGTTTGAACTCAATGTTACATTACATGTCTTGAAACATGATTTGTGAGCGGAAGTAAAAATATAGTGTGTGCATAGCAAAAAAAAAAGAGTTTCATGCCCATGGTCCGTGCTGATTTACATGACAAGAGAAGAGAGATTTTATACCTCAATTTGGATCTTTCAAAAATTCCTTCAAGGTAGTCTCCTTGATAGGTTCCCGAATGTCCACCCTCTATTATAGTCTACACCACAAAAACACGCGGTGGCTTATACAACCTGTTGTATAACTATATATGTGTTAGGAGTGCTAGCTCCACACTTGTGGAGAGGTAAGATCACAAATGTTTTATCCATTTTCTTCACTAACCTCTAGCAAAGATTGAAAGTGGAGAGGATTGTCACTTGATTTTCAATCAAGACACACAAATGCAAACCTCTTCATATATGATAGTATCAAGGTATTTATGGAGTTTCCAATGGGTTTGAGATGCAAACATATTTACATGTTTTGTGGAACCATTCCACGGAACCTCTATATACAACTATTGTGTATGAACACCTTATTGCATGTAATTTCATTGGATATGCATCCTATCCATGTAATTCCATTGGAAGAAAATGACCACTAACTTCATAAATCTCATATATATGAATTGTAGTGTTTTTCCGCTAACTCATC
This sequence comes from Pinguicula moranensis, assembly GCA_028565015.1. Lineage (NCBI taxonomy): Eukaryota > Viridiplantae > Streptophyta > Magnoliopsida > Lamiales > Lentibulariaceae > Pinguicula > Pinguicula moranensis. The sequence continues at coordinate 2,187 of JAOWBN010175744.1, forward strand.
TATATAAGTTAGTGCCTTCCAGCTTACATCAAATTAATGGATTTTTGATGTATCATAAATACATCATATAATCTTTTGATTTTTTTATTTGTGACCCCATTATTACAAACAAGTCCTTGAAGTTTTATAAACATTAGTTTGGCACATATACTTTACCTTAATTATATTTTGCCCCCTCGACAATTTGATGCTTATCTGTGTAACCCTATAGGTTCTTAATAGCTTTGTAATAGACCCCGAAGTAACATAATCGTATTCTAGCTAATGAATTAAACTCTTTTAATTCATGTTCATAGACCATGAGTGACATCTACTAACATATCATGGTCATCCAAGTACTGAGCATAGTCATTTAAGGAGATTATCCTTTTCAAGAACTAGCACTCGTGTAATTAATATCATTTCACCTTGTACATATCCCAAATATTGCATATTGAGGTTTTTTGTCATCCTATCATGATATATGTGAAAGATTCGTTGTATCAAAGATAATGATTTTGGAGTGTTGATTAGAAATTATTTTGTAATAAACCCCTGTGCTTTGATCAAAGGCTTCACCATGCTTTTACAAGTGGTTATAGCTATATAACCTCCTAACTATTTAGTAGTGTTGAATCCTTTATCGATCACTTACAATCCTTCTATGCTTCATATCACTCCCAAAACTATCAATTGTTACCCATTTATGGTATATCTCCAAATAGAATCAATTATTGAAATTCATACTCAAGATTCCATTGTGATCTCAAGTTTAAGGATCAGTTACGTCTAATATTTTTTTACAGTATCGACCATTGACAATATGAGAAACTCTAGTCGGGTCAATCCATTGTAATTATCAACTACAAACATCCATGTTCTAGCTAAGGTGTCGCTACACCATAGTTGATGGGATCATGATGTGAATGTATGGAGTCACAAGCACGTCGATGATCCTTTAAATGATATTGATGGTCCAATGACGTGAGTTCGAACCAAGAAGATGAAGGAATGGATGATCGTGCTACCGGAAGGCGTGAGAAAGTAAGAGGAAGCCCAACCAGAAGCTTGCACACCTTCGATCAACTTGTTACAATTTGCGGAGGCCGGATCGATCACGGTGAAAGATGTCCATGGGGGTCACAACAAAGAGCAGGGGGTTGATAATTATGATTGTTAATTTCTCTATTATTTCTTTTAATAAAATTAGCCTATTAATTTAATTAATTCTCGTCCATTAGCAAGAATTAGGTTGCGTGCATCTTAGGATTCATGTAACAAGTTTCTGGTTACATTCGCTTCTCTGCGTAGTAGTTGGCTAGGGGTTGATATTCCATGTTTAATTGAGTTTCTATGGTATAACACGTTTTTCCATCCTCATTCTTTCCTCCAAATTCATTCTGAATTTTACCTGTTTATTTTCGGTTAGTTATTATTTTGGTGCTATTGTGTTTTTTGTGTTGTAAGAATAAGTTCCCAACTCCATATTTATATTTTGCTTACGAAAATTCACATCATGTGGTATTAGAGCTTTGGTTGAAATTATTCTTGTTAGGAAAATTTTGAGATTTCAATTATATATTGAGAATCCTAATTGTTTCCTGATTTTTCAGATCTGTTCGAAAAAGCCACCCCATTTCATTCCAAAAACCTATCAAGAATTTCTCTTCTAGATTCATCCGCAAAGACCAGGAGTCTTATTTTTCAATTCAGTTTTTGAGTCCTTGTATGGTAATGCTCGACACGGTTTTTTTCTAAAAATAATATATTCTTTTATTCAAAAAAATTGAAAAACATTGAGCAAAATCATATTGTTCGAGAATCTCTCGTCTTCCTTCCCAGAAGTGAAATTTATAATTTTTAAGAGTTGTTTTGGTAATTTTTGGAGTGTTTTCATTAAATTCCACCCTAATTTGCATTGATCTATTTGTTTCGGGAGTAATCTGTAGTGCCTTGTTCCCCGTGTTTCTTGTCTAATATTCATCCATTAGTAGCTCTTTGCATCCTAGTTCTCGTTGCACGTGAATTGAAATTTGAAAAACAAAGATAGTTGTAACAGCGAGTGAACCCATCCCATCTCTATATACTAAAACGTTTTTTGTAGAGAAATTGCGTAAAGTGAATTTTGAGGGTTACTTCTTGGGAATTTAGGTATTACTAACTCTATTTTCTAGTACTGTTTATTATTTATAGTGTAGACTATGTCAATGGTCAAGAACGATACAATTACCACAAAGGGTGATGGAAGCTGGACTTCCACTCCACTGTAGGACCATCTAGCCTCCATGGAGGAGAGGTATGACTGCTTGGAGGTTAACATTGAGACATTTATTCAAAGCATGGTATAACTTCAAGCCAGAATTCCGCACAAGGGGACACAAATCTGATACAGAACGAGGGAGGTGCTGATCCCCACCCCCACCACGATAATAGGCACGATCCCCTGGCAATAGAGACATGAATGTTGGCGTAAAGGTTGATGATGATACCCTGCTGATGTTAGAGGTCATTTTGAGGATCAAGATTCATTGAGAAAACATCATGTAGACTATTTTGGAGTTTCAAGGCAAGCATGACCATGAAGTTTTCTTTGAGTGACAGTATCAAATGGAACACAACTTTGAGCCCTATAACTTTTCATAAAGTGTTAATGTGAAGTTGGCCATTTCTGAGTTTAAAGATTACGCATTTACTTGGTGGAGAAATTGAAGGCAGAGTAGGGCCCGTGATATGGAGTCGCCTATTGAGACTTGGTTCACCCTTAATATTTAGATTAATAAAGATTATGTTCAACCGTTGAGAGGGCAACTACAAAATCTATGCCAAGGTACTCATTTAGTTGTTGAATTTTATCATGAGATGCTATCTTTGAAATTAAAGGTAGGAGTAGAAAAAGATGTTTAGTCAACCGAGGCTAGATTCATTTATGATCTCAATCAGAATATTTGGCACCAAGTGTGGAGGTACGCTCCTTACTGTCACGGTATTGAGGAATTGGTGTAATAGGCAGAGACAATTGATTGGCAGTTTTGGGAATTAGATGCTAACCGTGCGTAATTCATTGTTTCTACGAAAGGAGGTGTGATACGATGTCCTAGATATGATCCTTCAGAATCTGATCAGAAGGTAAAATTTTAAAATTTGAACCCTTATCCACCTCGAAATAGTTTTTGGAATGTTGCAGAGGAGTCACCCTCGGCCAAGAGGCCCAATCCGCCAACTTCCAGAGGTTCTAGTTGGAAGATTAGATGCTTTAAGTACAAAGGGTTTGGACATATGGACACCTCATGTTCAAACAACCATGTTATGAAGGTGACCGATGGGGGATATATATACAAGAAGGATGATATTGCAGAGAGTGATTTGAACGCCCTTAGCCTAGCCGCGACCAATGGACAACTTGCTAAAAATAAATCTCTGGCGACAGATCTGGCATATTCGAGCGAGTAATATATTGCTGAGAGGACCTTGGTTTTTTTAATGCTCTGAACATCCAGAAGGGGCAAGATAAAAGGTTGGAGCAATAATCAAACATCTTCCATATGCGCTGCAAAGTGAAGGAGAAGACTTGTCTAGTGACTGTGGACGGAGGGAGTTGGACAAATTGTGTGAACAAGAGCTTAGCATTCAAGTTGGGGCTAAAGCAAGAAAAACATGTTGTGTTGATTTGGTAACTATGCATCAATTATGATTACAAGTGTACAAGTCGTAATAAGTAATAAAGTGATAAAGTTAACTGTCAAATCACGAAGATTGAAGAAGATAAACACACACTGTAGATTGTTGAATGCCATTTGGGCAAGAAACAAATCAGATTAAGATTAAACTAAACTCTGAGACATGAAAACAGTTGAACGAAATAAATCTTTTCGGTAATTTTCATTTTAATGAACATAAACTAAAGTATAACTTTTTGGATGGAGACCTAGGGCAGTGATTTCACCTCTATGTGCATACATATGAGGATGGATTATCAGTTTATCTATTAGATTCAAAACCTAGTTGTCCGCTGGATTTTGTCTTTAGAACATTTACTTATCCAGAGACTAGCTCATCTCATGCGGTATGTAGGTACTCATCTCTCGAATCTCGCACCTAGACATACCGAGACTCACTATCTCACAAAATCCTCCCTCAACGTAGTTGAGCTCATCCAGGGGCGGAGCCACGAAATTAAGGGAGAGGGTGCCAATTTTTTTTAGTTTGAACAGAGTATGTTGGTCTGGTCCAATAGGGTATACATGTTCAGATATCGCGGTAGAAATTGAAAGAACTAAAATAAGTCGATTCAACATATTAGAATTATATTAAAGAACTACAATATATATATATATATATTAAAAACTATTAAAAAAATATAATAAAAACTATTAAAAATATAATAAAACTATTTAAAAATATAATAAAAAACGAAAAAAGAGTCAAAACAAGTTAAATCAACCAAGTTGTTTAACTACCAATGCAGAAAATAATAAACAATAAAAAATAATTATATTAAAAAATTAAAAATATATATGTATAATAAAAAACTATTCGATCAAAATAAAACAATAAAGGCGTATTAGAAATGAAATCATGCAAATAAAGTTTATGGTCTAGTAGTTAGTAGTTTGTACTTCAAACTCATAAATGATGGGTTCGAATCCCATCCACTAAATTTTTTCTTTTTATCCTTTTAAAAAAGATAGCAAAAAGAAGCGTATGGGATTAGATCCCATGACCAATTGGCTAAAATTATGTGTCTCTACCAACTCATCCAAACCAACATTTGAAATATAACTAAAATATTTTATGGGTGACCAAAGTGCAAAAATAATTTATTTTTATACATATTATGATTTTTTTTAATTTCTGGGGGGACCATGGCCCCCTGGTTCTCCTATCTCCGCCCCTGCGCTCATCTATCGAATCTCGCACAACCTGTTGAGAGCCAATCACCACGGCATATCCACTTATAGCAGTATTGTCCTCATGAATGTTCATCCCTCGAATCTCGCATTCTTAAGTCTCAAGGGTGGTTTTACCGTCATCTAGCTATGCTCTCATCTCTCGAATCTTGAACAAACTTAGGTACTAGCAATTGGTCATCAAGCAATTGTTAGTTTATGATAGAGAGCAATAAAACCAAACTACCAAGGCATTTTATCTAATAACTAAACATTCAAAACACATCAATCATACAAAATACATGTAGGGCTACATCTCGACCTAGTGAATGGGTTTAGCTCATAATTGAGATACAAGCCTCCCAAAGGGAAATGAAGATAAAAGTCATAGTTTAGAGACTCCCTCGGTTTCACATGATCTTCTCCATTTGCACTCCAGAAAAACCATTTCTTTCTCCTCCTTCTTCCTTTTTGTTCCTTGTTACTTCTCGGGTGAGATTTAATCCTTTTGTATTTTCTTGCACGTTCGTAGCTTCTCAAGGAAGATATCACAGATATTTTCTGCAACTAGGGACACAATCGTCCATCCATTATTACCGTGAAGTAGGTTTCTCTATTTTCCCGCCAACATACATCGAACAGTTTTGCATTTTGGGAATCCAACTTGTAGAATATGAGGTTGTAGCCTCACTCCGATGATCATTTCTCTCTTGTTTTTACATTCTTATGGTGCTCATGTTAAATCCTTGCAAAAGACAAGAACTGAATGTGTAAAAACACTTGTTTCTATTGAGTGACAGTTTTAAGATAAAAAGAATTGTTAGGAATAGGTATAAACCGAATCTATCAACCTTCCCAAACTTAAGCCTTTGCTTGTCCTCAAGCAAAAATCATCCTATCCCCCTATTTTAGTTTAACTTTGCTTTATACAGCAAGTTTATCCGAATGCACAAAAAATAAATATGATATTACAATTGTACTAATGAACCTTCAGGGGATATTGCGTATTTCTTAAGACCTTCACGAGATGGGCACATCGTTGGTAATTTTCCGGTAAACTCTTATGTCTTAGGTCCATGGTTTAGATGGTTCTCCTACTAGACTCTCCATGCCCTTTTTGTATATTTTACCTTCCTCGCTTTATGCTATGCCAAGGCGGTCAGCGATTGAGATAGACATTATTTTAAGCCCAAAAAAATCTTTTCATTGAAGCCCTTTGATAGAACTATTATATTTGTCTCGAGAGTCATTGATTTTTCGTTATATGAGCCGCTATTTCTCTCCTTTTCGAGGTAGCCTTTTGATTTTTCTTTTTTCTTGATAACTTTCCCAAATCCCTTTCTTTTTAACTTTCTTTTTGCTTTTGCTTTTACCTATCCATAGCTTGTCCCAAACTTGTTTAGTCCCAGAGGAGCTACTTTTTGATGAAGAATCCCTCGAAGTTCCTATTCAACCCAGGACTTAATTCACATTTGTTTTTTGTCTACCTGATTCCCACTATGCGTCATTTGCTAGTTCCTCAGCTAACATGCAATCCTACCTCAAATTCCATTTACCTAGTGCATATGATATATTGCTTTTGTGCAAAGTAACCTTAACGGAATCAGCTAAATAGGCAGACAAAAATACAGTTCAACTAAATGAAAGTAAGCAGTTTAATGAAAAAATTAGACAAAGAATTTAAGTTCAAAGTAGTTCAAAAGATAAGCAGAACAACCACATGATAGTTCAATCAGTATAATATATGGTACGCATGCTCCCCTTGCCCTCCCCAAACTTAAACCAGACATTGCCCTCACTGAAGAGATAAGTTAAGGAAAGTAAGAGTGTGACTCCACTAAGGTAGCCGGTGTGGCTTAGTTTGATCCTGATAGATACACTCACTTCACATCGTCAGAAGCCAAGGATTCCTAGTACTTGTCACTGTCTTCTTCCTCTGGAATCGTAAGAGCTTGTGTAGATGGTGTAATCATCAACAGTAGAGGTGGCAGTGGTGTCACTGGATAGTTAGTGCCTTGAGTAGCTGCCATCAAAACCAGATTGGTGTGGATGGCCATAAAGCTGTGGTATGTGTGGTCCATGACCACTCGCCAATGAACCTTTGTGGTTGGATGGGCTACCTTTGGGGTTTTCACTGGAACCTGCACGTTAGTGAGATGGAGATTGTTCTTGGGCACGAGAATTTTACCTATTCCTTTGAATCTTGCAAGTGAAGGGCTGAGTGGTGTAGGCTTCACGGTTGTAGTCTTTGGTATGGAATGGCGTGGTGAGACGTGAACTGGTGTAGGGAGACTTGAAGGCTCCGGTACTTCCTCAGATCGACTGCGGAACTTGTCTGAATAGGTTCCAAGTTTTGACATCAAAGTGCCTCCAATATCTGATGTGGTGGCTATTGGCTTCTCCTCGGGTGGCAATTTAACGTCGACCTTCACGCAAAGTATCGTGATGAGTGATGGGAAATGAAGAGAGTTGGACCGCTTACTCAGGCTGTTAAGGTGCTCCATAATGTCTTCGTAGAGAATCTGTCCCACATAAATCGTCATCATCGTCTCAATGGCATAGATCAAAAGTAATTGCTTCAGTTTGACTTCGGCAGTTTGGGTGGTGGGCATCAACTGGGTGCAGAGAAACATGTACTAAAGCATGGTGTTTGAGTGGCAATCACTCTTGTTAATCCCCAACTCAGCAGATTTTGGTCCAATGGATTTCTCCCATCTCATGTCAAGCGAGCAGAGGAAACCGGCTAGACAAGGAAACCTCCCACCCAAACCTTCTTTGTGTCTGGCATAATCAAGTTGGCATAAAACTCTCACTAGATTAAGTGAATACAGTGAATATTCAACTGGACTTCCCAAAAAATTCTCCCACCCTTTGTCATGCAGTGCTACTCTCAAATTATTCAAGATCCCAGATGACATCCCCCTTTCATTGATGATATCTAACACTCCCATTGTCGAATTGTAAAACTCTTGAGCCTTAACAAACCTTTTTTTTGTTTCAACTTTGGTGCCCGCACCCTATTCAGAGTCATTTTCACCATAACGATACCAAATATCAACTCAACAACCCATTTGTTACAGGTTTTGGGATAGGTATACTTACCCCATAGGTGATGCACAAGACTGCCACCTAAAAGTGGCCAGAATAATCGGTCGAAAGCTCGACTATGCGGCGGTTGTGCTCTGCACGAGCGGCAGGGTAGGGAACTTAGGTTTTAACTGTAAGCAGGAAGTTCTCAAAAGGGACATGCTTTTATACTTGCAACTAGGGAAAAAATTTGAAAAAAATACTAGGGCTTTTAATATTTATGTTGCGTGGTGTACGACCCAGTAATTTTTCTGTGCACAGTAATTTCTCACTAGCCCTATTTCAGGGAATTCCATATGGGATTAGAAAAAAATGGTTAATTCTTTTGGGGACGTGTTGAGAGTTGACTATGCTTATCTCCGAATAATTGAAAGAATATCGCTTCAAAATTCAATTCACAATCCTTCTCCTACAAAGTCCTTCTTCTGCTTGTAATTTGCATCATTCCTGAAAAATCAGAATTGTCATTATCTGGTTGACCATTTAAGCTAAGTAAAAATCGAAAAAATTGGGGACGGAAAAGCTAATGAAATTTTCCTATATTCCGAACAAGAATTTCATTCCATTCTTCCCCAAACTTAAACCACATTATAGATGGAGAATAAATATGCATAGTAGTTTAGATATACGAGAAAATGTTAAGGGTGTCAATGTTCTAGATCAAAAGAGCTTGGGTTACCTCCCAAGAAGTGCTCTTTTAACATCACTAGCTTGAAGTCCATATGCTTTAATCTTTCAAGTGAATTACCGTCATGTTGTGCACATTCCCATCATCGAGATATGGCTTCAACCTCTAACCATTCACCTTGAATGTCCCCTTTTCAGGATGGGAAATCTTGACCTCCCTATGCTGTGATATTTGGACAACTTCAAACTGGCCTCACCACCTAGATTTCAATTTTACTGGAAATATTATGAGATGAGAGTTGAAAAGTAACACTTTCTGTCCTTTGTAGAAAGTGCATTTTTCAATGTGCTTGTCATGCCACCTCTTTGTTCGTTCATTGTAGATCCTCGCGCTTTCATAAGCATCATTTCTTAGTTCATCTAGTTCATTTAGCTGCAACGCCGTTTTTTCTCCCAGAGTCCACATGTCAAAATTGAACTTCTTCGTCGCCTAGTATGCTTTATGTTTGAGTTCCACTTGGAGATGGCATGCTTTGTCGTAGACTAACCAATATGGGGACATGCCAATGGGTGTTTTGTATGTAGTTCTGTAGGCCCATAGTACATTGCCTAGTCACTTTGCCAAATCCTTTCTTGACAACTAGACCGTCTTTTCTAATATCTTCTTAATCGCTCGGTTGGATACCTCACTTAGCCACTGTTCTTGGATGGTACGCCAATGCGACACGATGGTTGACTCCATATTTTGCGAGTAGTGCTTCAAACTGCTTATTACAAAAATCAAATCCCCCATCACTAATGCTGCACCTAGGTGTTCCAAAGTGTGTGAAAATATTCCTCCAATGAAACTTCAACACAGTTGTTGCTTCATTATTAGGCAAGGCAATGGTTTTAACCCACTTGGATACATAGTCGACCGCCACCAAAATGTATTTCTAGCCAAAGGAGGGTGGGAACGGTCTCATGAAATCTAAGCCCCATATATCAAAGAGTTCCACTTCCAAAATTGACTGTAACGACATTGCATTCTTCTTAGATATTTGGCCTGTTCATTGGCATCGCTCACATTGTAGCACAAATGAGTGCGCATCTCTAAATAGAGAGGGCCAACAAAATCCACACCATAGTACTTTGGTTGATGTACGATTCCCACCGAAATGGCCACCACATTCCAAGGAGTGACAATGAGTTAGGACTGAGTTCATATATTCTTAAGAGACACACCTCTGGATAACTTGATATGAGCAAAACTTATATAGGATGGTTTCATCCTAGTGGAAATACATTACTTGGGAGAAAAAATGCTTCTTCTGCTGATGTGTTAGCCCAAGTGGTATGACCTAGCCAACAAGGAAATTTACATAGTCTGCATACCATGGTGCGCATGTTGTTTGTACTGCTAATACTTTCCTCTCGAGACATGGTTGTATTCTCCTCTGAATTCCTATCTTGTTTATGGGACAACCCTTGGTTAAACGTTAGTTACTTCAATACTTGAATAAGATAGAGGACATGTAGAATTTAAGACCAAGTACCATCCTCTCCCTTCGTCAACCGCCACAACCATTTACGAAGTAAAGACTAATTAGAGTATATTAAATTTTTGAATCCCAGGTTGCTCCTGTGGTGATCTAGGCCATTTTCCATTTGCCATTCACTCAATCTCCCATACAAATTTGTTTGTATCTTCACCAATTGATTATAAACAACTTGTGGAGCTCTGTATATAGAAAGAAAGTATGTGGGCAGGGTGTCCAAGACATATTTGATTAAAGTGATCCTCCAACCAAATAATAGAAAATTGATCTTCAAACTATGTAACCTCATCCTCATCGCCTCAATCACAAGTTTCCAGACTTGAGTACTTTGAGTATTTGCTCCAACACGGAGCCCAAGGTAAGAGAATGGATGTGATTCAATTTGGCAATTTACTACCTCCAAATATAAGGAGAGTTACTCACTTCCAATGATGTTTTTATCCAACAAATTTATATTTTTATTAAAGTTAGGCCAAATCCTAAATAAATAAGTACATCATTTGGTTGCTCAGCGACTATGTAAATTTATAACACAGTTGCGGGATTTGGATCCAGTCTGATAGCCCTAACCCTAACCCGACTTCTAGCTTATCATATGTGTATGCCCAGAGCCAGGTAGCTACTTTGGTGTGCTCTAGGATTGTGCCCATACAACGGTTCAATCCCTTTAAATATGTAGGCATTTCGTGCCTTCCAAATATCCCAAACTAGACTATGCCAGATGGACTTCCACACTTCATACTACTTTTTGCGCTTGATCACACCTAAGTGGAGTATGTAGTGTTGTTGTGGGTTATTGCTTTCTACTGATTCGTACCCCAACCATCTGTATAAACTCTGCCACATTTTGTATATACTGCTGCATTCAAAGAATGTGTGCCTCAGAGTTTCTTCATGTTGACGACAAAATGCGCACCCTGGTGCTAGTAGTTGAGCCATGCGTCCCCTGCTATGTAGCTTATCAAACATAGCTATACGCTGTTGATTTAGTCGCCACACGAACGCCTGTATCCATCTCGTGGATCCTTTTCCCCAACTTGCAGTGAGTCCTTCTTGTTCCTGCAAGGCACAACCCATAAAATGTGTCAGTACAGTGTATACGGTTTTCACTGTGTATACCTGTCTTTCTTTGTCTGACTGCCATCTCAAGCTATCCACTATGTCCTCTGTAATCTCTACAGCTGCAATAAGAGTTTCTAGAACTGGTATTAGTAATAATTCATCTGCATATAGTGGTCTATACCAGTGCCAAAGCCGCACAAGCTCCTCCCTTTTCGGACATATTTTTTCTGCTACCGTTACCTCTTTGTCTTACGCAATTGAGTATAGCTGATCTGATATATCCGTTGGACATCCTAGGATAGTCCACATCGAGTGCTTGAATTTTGTGTGTTTTCCGTTTCCTATGTTTTTGTTCACATTACTGTGAAACCAATAGGATGAGCAAACTGACTTATTTAGATCCTTCCACCATCTAGATGCACGCTTGGGAGCTAACAATGTTTTTTACTGGACCAAGATATATCTCCTCCACCGAGGATGAAAGCATATCCTGAGGTTGACTTGGATTCGTCCAAATCGCCTCCCCAATCGGCATCCATGTGTCCTTTTTGTCGCAGGTCTCCCCCTTGGTAACATAGGGCTAGATCAGCCGTTCCACGAAGGTAACAAAATATTCTCTTGCCTGCCTGCCAATGAGCAGATCCTGGGTTGCTTTGGTAATGACTCACTAAACCAACCGCATAGCAAATGTTCACCCGCGTACATAACATGACGTATATCAGACTACCTATGGCACTTGAATAGGGGACAATGTTCATTTTCTCTTTTTTTTTTTCCATTTTTGGGCATTGATCGAGGCTTAGTACCAGACATTTTTCAATTAGAGTGTCAACGGGCTTAGAGTAATGCATCCTGAATCGCTCTAAGATTTTATTGATGTATGCTTGTTGGGATAGACCCAGCATTTTCTTAGAACGATTTCTATATATCTCGACTCCTAGGACGAACCTAGCTTCACCCATGTCCTTCATCTCGAAGAAGGAGAACAACCATTGTTTAACGGCGTTGATCGACTCCATGTTGTTTCCAGCCATTAATATGTCGTCGACATATAGAGAAATGAAAATGATCCATTTCTTTGTTGTCGAGACATATACACAATGGTCCTCGTCTATCATGGTGAAGCCATACGAAGTTATAGCTTCATGAAAGCAAAAGTACCATAGTCTGGAAGACTATTTTAGACCATAGATGGATCTTTTAAGATGACACACTTTGTCACCTTGTTCTGCTGAGACGAACCCAGCATGTTGATCAATGTATATCTCCTCCTCAAGTTTTCCATTGAGAAAAGCAGTCTTTCATCCATTTGGAATAGTTCAAGATCCAGATGGGCAACCAGGGCTACAAGCAAGCGAATAGAGGCAATTCTCACAATAGGAGAGAATGTCTCTTTATAGTCTATACCCTTGATTTGGGTAAAGCCTTTCGTCACTAGTCGGGCTTTGAACTTATCGATTGATCCATCAGCTCCACGGTTAACCTTGAACACCCATTTGCATCCAATTGGTTTTTGGCATCGCGGTGGATCAACAAGTTCTCAAACCTCATTCGTTTGCATCAGGCCAAACCTCGTTCATTTGCATCCAATTGGTAAGGTCATCTCAAAATTTTGTAATCCCCGTGAGCATCCATCTTGAGTCATCCATCAACAATCTTGATTTCATTTCCTCGTTTTGCAAAATGATGAGTATCTCACCCCCTTCCATTGGAGAGATTGTTACATCTCCATAGCCTGCAGCTTTCAATGCCTACTGCACATTTGCAACCCCTTCATTTAGCTTCAGCGCTGCCACCAGACAGTTTTTCACCCAGTGAGCCTCGTTCGGCCTAGGTACTCATTTTAATTTTAGTGGTCATTCACCTTAACTGATTGGTCAGTAGAATAGAGTAGAGGATGTAGAACAAATGCTTGTGGATTGTCTAAGTGTATTCTAGATGATGATTAGAGCCCTTCTCTCTAGAAAACATTTCTGCTCCTTCAATATACTCACTTCCAATGTTAAAACCATATATTTTAGTCTTACCATAATTCACCTTTAGACTAGCCATAAGATCGAATAAGTGAAGGATGCTTTTATAAGTTCTAATCTCCAAAAAAGTTGTCATCCAAACAATAAAGTATCATTCTTGTATTGAAGGTGTATGAGTTGCACATCATCCTCAATCAAGATTTCAAATAAATCCTTGGATTTTTCTCTTTATAGTAAAGTTCCAGAGCCTTTAGCTGTAAAGGAAAATGATAGTGTTGATAGTGTATCACCTTTCCAGGGGCCTCTTCCCATCATAAACTCTATCATCGAGCTACCATTTATTAATACCAAGGCAGAAGCCGTTGTGATACACTTTTTATTACAAGCACACAACCTCTCAATGAAACCTATGGAATGCATGCATCTAGCAAATATGATCAATCAACAGTGTCTAACACCGTCTCGAAATCAACTTTTAGAAGGAAGCACTCCAAGTCCTCTTTTTGGCATAATCAACTAGTTCATTGGCAGCAAGAACCTTACTAAGTATTTGACGACATTGCAAGAAGCCAATTTGATTTATGCTAATGATCTTATGCATCTACATTCTCAATTTGCGAGCCAACATTTTTGCCACGACTTTATATGCACTTCCAATAAGAAATATTGGACGAAAATCCTCCAGTTTCAACGGGTTTGTTTTCTTAGGTGCCAACGTAATAAAGCTTAGATTTATGCCTTTCACCAATACTCTATGTTTGTAAAAATCCTTAATAAAGTCTACGAACTCCTTCTTCACCAATTCCCAGTGCATATGAATAAAATAAAAATTGTATCCCGCCAGGTTCTGGAAATTTAGATCCTTTACAGCTATGCACTGCCGCAGATATTTCTTGTTCTCCAAATGGGCTTCTAAGCAATGCATTGTCAGCTTCATTAACCTGCCTCTACCATGTTCCATTGAGTAAAACAGAGGTCTGTTTAGTTTTGCAAAATTATTAACAAAGTATTCAACTATATTCCTCCATACACCTACTTTTTTGGACATATGCATGAAAGAAAGCAGAGTTTTGATCTCCCTCCTTTAACCATTTCACACTGCTTTTCATATAATTTAAAGAATCTCTCCTATTTTCACAAGGTCTGCAACAGACTCCAATCGACCTTACGTTTTTCAATTTCAGCAATTGATAATAGTGTCTCCTCCGTTCTTAAACCCAAAATTTCCAACCTTGTTGTGCATGTAGAAATTTGAGAGTTGATGTTCCCAAAGACCCCACGATTCAACATTTTCATCTACTCTTTCAATCCCTTTAATTTGTCAGAATAAAACCTTACTCCCCTGTGATATGAATCCCAATCCATTCTGTTTATACTAGTTCAACAAAATCAATTGCAAAGTCCCATCAGTTCAAAGTTCTGAATGGAGTTGTGCCCCAATCAAAATGCAACTCTTCAAGTATTATGAGACAATGGTCAAAGCATACCCCTGGTAAAGCTGTTTAAAGAAGGTTTGGCCATGCACTTAACCAAGCATTTATTGGACAATAAGTATCTATCTAAGCGACTTGCCTTTATGGTGGGCATATTATACCATTATACTTGTGACGCTGGAGTGGGAGATCCACTAAGCACGAGGAGATTACAGAGTCATAAAACTTTTGTAATCCAATAACTAGAACAGATCTAATATTGAATATAAATATAACAAATCAAAATACGAAATGTTACCTGTTGCGGAAGCGTGATCGGATTGAGTGTCCGGATAACGAGTCTGCCAGAGTCTCGTTAGGTTTTCACGAATCAAGTCTATGCCTCGTGGATGGTTAGACAGAAAGAGAAATCTCGTATATAACTCTTATATAGAATGAATAAGCACGTAACCTATTTATAGGAGTGAAAAAATATTTGTTTATTCAATATATCAACGCTACAAAAACGTTTATAACAATTTCAAATAGTACTTTACAATTTGAGTATTGTGCAAGTTTGAAAAACTTGTCACAAAACGTGCAAAACATTTTGCTGTATTTTGTTGACTTTCCAACCAACATTAAATGTTTTCCAACAGCTCCCACTCGACTACATAAGCTGCACAACAGAACATATCTGCTCGGCTATGTAAGTCGTACAACAGAACATATCTGCTCGGCTACACAAGCCGTAAAATAAAATATATCTGCTTCGATATATACAGATTTTCTCGTACTTCATACAAGAAATGATTCATGCGACCAAGAAGTAACTAGTAGTGCCATATTAAGTTGCCACCTAACTAACATGACACTTTCAAAATAACGATACCTCAAATCTTCTTCACATCACCGATAGCTCCGAATTCCTTTAAGCTATACAATATTTGATTACATACATAATGTAATCGCCCAGGCAAATATGGCGATGCTAGACAGATTGTTCCTTAGACACTAATGACCATTCGTATCAACTCGACTGCTTTCCTAGCATGGTCCGCTGAACTGTATAAATCATAGCCCTTGGATGTCATACTAAAGTAGCACCATCAAGTCTCAACTTCAAGCCATAGCTCTAAGT